>RJWM01024124.1:0-31153 GCA_004363535.1 Dasyprocta punctata | reverse complement strand
CTGAGAACATTTCCATCACCCTAAAATGTTCTCTGGTGGGCTTTTGCTGCTTACCATCTATATTGGGTGATATACTATGTCCCCCCAAGTCCTCATATACTTTTGATGGGGCTGAGTCTAGTGCTGGGATTGGTGATGTGAGTGCTGCACCCGCCCAGGGGTGGAGCTGACATACAGTGTAAATGATGCAGGTCTTTCTCTTGCTCTTCTGCTCTCTTGCTTCGCCAGCGTGCTGCACACTTGCTGCTTGTGGCTGCCATGAACAGCAGCCCCACCACACCATGCTGTCTTGGAGCCAACTGTGTATGGACTGAAACTCCCAAGAAACTGTAAGAAATAAACCTTTTCTTCCCTAATTTTGAGCGTCAGGTATTTTGTCTTGGCAATGAGTAAAAAGTAACCAAGACACCATCTATCCTGTCTCAGGCTGTGTTCATCACCAATGTAATTTCTGGAAATTTAGTCTTGCTTTTCCTTGAGCTTTAGGTCAATGGAATCATACAGCATGTAGCTGATATGCCTGCATTGTTTCAGTCCTGAGGTCTTTGAACTTTTGTTCATCAATTTTCAATATTTTATTTTAAATCTATGATTGATTTTGGGTAACCCATATTCATGTCTTCAAGTTTACAAATCTTTTTTTCTGTAATTTCAAATATGCATCTTAATACCATTTAGCATACTTTTGTATTTCAAATACCCTATTTTTAATCTTAGAATATAGCTCCAAGGTAGAGCACTTGCCTATCATGCACAAAGTCTTGGGTTCAATCCTTAGTATTTTCTTTAAAAATTCTACTTTGGATTTTATATCATGTAATTCTATACTTGCAATTTTCATGTTTTACTTTACACTACTGAGTGCCTGCATATACTTTTTACCAGTTTTTTAAATATCTTAATCTGCTAATTTTATCAGTTCTGCCTTTTTTCCTATCCTATTGATATTTTTCTTCGGATTATGGATCGTACTTTCCTGCCTCTTTGTACCCGTTAATTTTTACGTACATGTCAGACATTGTGAATTTTATGATGTTGAGTACTGGATTCTCACAGGACTCCTTTTTCCCCTTCAAAGACTGATAGATTTTATTCTGAAAAAAGCAAGTTGTCTGAATATCATTTCAAAACTTACATTTCAGCCCAGAGCTGCTTGTTCTTTTGGAAATAATTCAGCTTCACTGCTAATGCATTACTCTCCTGAAATTCATCTAATGACCTGTTTTTATGAGATACCTCTACTGTTGCTGGGAGAAACACAAATTGTTTCCAGGATAAACTCAGAGTGCTGCTCTGCCTACTTCTTCCTTTCAGTCCTGGTCATGGACAGATAAGTATGAAGAGTCAAAAAGTTCCCTCTGGGGATCCCAGGAATCTCCACAGGAGGAACTTTCTCCTACTTGATGTTATTCCTCACAAATTCTATCCTTCTTGGTTTCCCCAGGCTCTGATTAATCTCTGTCTCTTCATGTCAGTGAGAGCACTTGGCTCTGTTTTGGTTCCTCCTTTGTGGGGAGTGGATGAAGCAGGAGATCGATCACTCATGGGGTTGGAGCAAGGCCAGTCCTAAGAATAAAGAACTTCCCAGGTGAGTCACAAGAACAGCTGCTCCAGCTCCAAGAAATGCAAAGTGCAGTAAGGCTTCCATGTGGGCAAGTTTCTAGGGTGTCAAGTGACATCAACCTGCTGAAAGTATAAATAAAATCGGTTTGGTGGTTGAGCAGTTTTATTCTCCCACCTGAAGAAAGGGCTCCACCTGGCCTCAGCTTTTTGTATTCTGACTTTTACCTTTATTTCTCCATCCTCTGACTGTCTTTCCCCCAAGAACTAGAGCTGTGCTGGACAGGGCACTTCTTGTTCTGTACCTAGAGACAACTTCAGGGAAGAATGTTCATGCATTCAGGGGACTCACCAAGTGGACTTCTCCTCACTGTGACTTTGCAGTCTAGATAGCAATTTGACTATTGTTTGAAAACTCATGTTTCATAACTTTCACCAATCATTTCCATCATTTATAGCATGAAGGCAATGAGTTCTTGTAAAACAAGAGAAAAAAATGAAGAGAAATTTGTAGCTCTACTCTTTTTTTATTTACCTAAATGATGACTTTATGAGAGCTTTTCATTTTGTGCATGATTCCAATCATTATCTGGTGTCACCAGACTTTTTCCTAAAGAATTTTCTTTAGTATTTATTTTAATAAATAGGACTGGTAGCAACCAGTTCTCTCAGGCTTTATTTTAACTTAGATGTACTTATTTTACCTTTGTGTTTGAAAGAGATTTATGAATAAAAATTTTTTGCTGGCAGTATTTACTTTCCATACTTTGAATGTATTATTCCACTATCTCTGGCTCTCATTGTTCTTGGTAAGATGTCAGTGATTTTCTTATGGGTGTTCCCTTGTATATGATGGGTAATTGTTCTATTACTAAGTTCACTTTTTTTCTTTATCTTAGTCTTATAGCCTGCCAACTTAGGCATTAGCCCTGGGGTGGCTTGAGACACGTATGTATCAAAAGTTGAGCTTAAACCTTTGTGGCCAGATATGTTTTTGCACTACACTATTGAGTATCCATATAACTTAGACACTGTTATCATATTCCAGAGATTTCACATGTTTACCTCATATTTAGCCAAGAATTAATTAGAGATTCTCTGATCGTTTTTAAGAAGATCCAGTCTTAGGCAGCCACATATTCTCTCAGATTGTCACAAATGCAGGTGAATTTGTGTTTAAGCCAAGTTTCCTAAGGTCATTTCTGGGTGAGACTAAGCTAATTGTTCCACTCAAGTTTATTCAGTGTTTCCATTGCAGCATCTCATTTAAGAGATGCTTCTGCTTTACTGTGTTAACAGATCTGGTGGAAATTGGTTTGCTAGCTAGGCTCTTTTTACATTCTGCATTTATCTATTTGGCATCCATTCATAACAGGGTCAATTATATTAACTATATTTTCTTTTTTTGGCAACAAAGTGTACACTTATTAAAGGTGGAAAAGAAGTACATTCTGAGTGAAAGTTGTAGCAGTGCTGGGGATAAAAGAAATGGGTCTTTTGCATTCAAACTTTCTGGATCGGCTTCCCCATCATACAGATGAGACTTTGGGACAGTTTTCTTATGAAAAACTTACTTGACTTGGTTCCAGATTTAAATTGCCCTATCAAAACACATTCTGCCAGATTTAAATGAAGGGTTGAAAATAGCACTTTTCTGATTGATCTTGCAAACAGCAGCAGATTCAAGTGAAGGATTGAAAATATCACTTTCTGATTAGTTTCTTGCACAGTGCTCAGGAACCATGGAGTCATTTGGGGCCCTGTGATCTGCACATGTTTTTGGGGTTTTTATAACTTTTGAAGCATTCTGCTCAGTTAGCTGTCTGGTTCAGGTCAGCCCTAATCTCTTACCTTATTTCCCCGCTGAGTGAAATTATTCCCATAGTTCTTTATGGGATGCTGATGGAATAGAGGTCTCTTTCTTCTTCCAGCTGTTTGCTGCTGATAAGGGCTATAGGCCCTAACTATAGGTGATTACCTGCCCTCTGACTACATTGGAATGTTGGGCTTATCAGGTCAGCTAATGGAAACCTGTTAGAAAACAAGTTTCTTTTTATGCTAACCAACCGATCCTAAATCTGTGGCTTCAAACACCTCCTAAACTATGCATGAGCCAGGATACTATTTCACATGGCCTAAATAATTCCAGGACTAGGTACCTAGCAACAAAACACCATCCCTGTAGCTCAAAGCCTGCTGGAATTATTCTAAATTAATAAGTTCTAATCCGTTTTTTCCTACCCTCCCTTGCTTTTTCCACAGAAACCCCAATAAAGGTTGAGTTTTAAGGGTTCCCTTAATTCCATTTTGTCTGCCAACAAAAATCTTATGCTTTTGATCCTGCGTTGTGTGGCATTGCATGCTTCCTTCTCTTAGAAAATCTAAGTAATAAATTCTTTTGCCAATGGCATTGACCTCTTCGTGTTGTCACTTAGTCACTTCTATAAATTAGAATTCCTTGGGTACAAATGAAAGACATGGAGAATGCTTTTAAGTGAACCCCACATCCTGCTGATTGCTCGTAAGTGGCATAGCCTCCTGACCTGACTCCGATCTCAAGAGAGCAATTTCTAGCTGTCTTTATGCCGGTTTTTCTTTTATTAAATTTCTGCCTGCTCTTCCATTTTTCTAGTATTGCAAAGTTACTAGCTTCCCCCTTAATTGCTCCCTGCCAAAATCTCCACTGTTTTCCATAATATTTTAGGCATAGATCTCTTCATTCTTTTTTCCAAACAAAATCAGTCTCCTCAAACACAGCTGCCGAGCCATTGGTCCTGGGCCTGTCTTTGTCATTGGGAAAGGCACCTCAGCATATCTTCATTGCGTGTGTGTGTGTGTGTGTGTGTGTGTGTGTGTGTGGTGTTATTCAACCTTTAAGAAAAAGGAAATCCTTCTGTTTACAACAATGTGAATGCACCTGGAGGACATTAAGTGACATTATCCAGGCACAGAAAATTATTCTTGCATAATCTCACTTATATGTGGAATCTAAAAATTGAACTCATAGAAACTGAGAACAAAGTAGTGCTTACTAAGACCTGTGGTGAAATAAATGGGACATGTTGGTCAACTGGCAAAACTATCAGTCATAACAGGAGTGCATTGAGGTGGGGCCCTTTTCCAGAGATGTTGCCCCTCAGTTTGTCCCACCCAGAGTGAAGGGTCTACCGGATGCATGGGGCAGAGGTCAGCTGAACCCCAGTGTCTCCACCTGTCACACAGGATCCAGGAGCTCTCCGAGGTGTGCAGCTGGTGAGGCTGAGAGGGAGACCCTGTCCTCCCAGCTGTGCCCACTTGCAATGAGGCCTCTGCAGCAAAGGTCTGCAGACTGGGGAGGGATCAAAAGGCTAGCAGCCTGCTTTCATCAGCTTTAACTGTGGTCCCAGTCTGGGAACTGTGGGGAGAGGGCTCCCCAAATTACTTGTTACACACACAACATAGAACTCCCAGAACACGCAGCATGGAGAGGCAGGAGAGTGAACAAGGGAGAGAGAGAGGTCCTGTTTAATTCTTGCTGTTCTGATAAAAGTGAATAGATTTTCCCGAATGATTTGCGCTTGTTTTTGATGCACTGTTGGGAAAATTTACAGAACTTTAAACTAATGGTGTTACTTTTTAACATTTTTAGTACTTGTTTTACTAGGTAAAGACCCATTGAGCTCCTTGCTTCTCTACTGTTCTGGAAATCCTGCCACCTTTCCCATTCTACCACTGAGGTGTCTTTGTTTCTTTCAGAATATGATCATGTCACTCTGGAAAGTCTCCAAGTCATCCAGTTTAGTTTTCTTGTCTTCCCAAGCCCATATCCTTACTAATTCTCCAGCTGCAAAAACAAACTAAACAAAATTAATATCTCTTTCCTAGTAATTCCTCCATATCTTTGTTGCTGCAGAAATCTGAAGTAATTTTTCTTAATTACACTGTGTTTCACAATTCTCTCTAATTTTACAGTAGTTCATTTTTCTACAAAATATATGCACCTGATCGACCTACCATGAATCATTGTTTTTCTAAGTTTATTAGGATATGATTGAAAAATTTAAAATAGTATATAGTTAAGGCTTGCACATTATGTTTTGTTGTGCACATACACTGGGAAATTATTACTACAATCTTCCTTATCATGCAGGTTAACACAGCAGACCACTCACAAAGTAACCATCTTACCACGGCATCTGTGCTCTCTCAGTATATCTGAAGGACACACCATCACTGAATATTGGAGCAACACTAAACTCTAGGTCTCTAGAACACATGAATGCTATAATTGAAAGTTGTGTCACTTGACCACATATCCCTCTTTCCCACCCCTAAATCCTGCAACTAACATTTTGTCCTGTTTCTATGAGTTTGAGTTATTTAGAGTCCACATACAGTATAAGTGAGATCATGTGATATTTTTCTTTCTGTGATTGACCAAGATTGTTTTGTGTAATGCCCTCCAGGTTCATTTATGTTGTTATGAATGAAGGAAGGGGAAAAAAAGTATACATACTTCAGGAGAAGTAAAATAGTATGATGTTCAGCATGATGTTCTTTTCAACAGATTGTGTTACCCTCCAGTGAGGGCCCCAGAGGATGCCATGTATAGCAGAGAACTCTCTACACTGCTGGCCCTTAGAGGAGAAATTAAAAACACATGTGCAGCAATCTCAGTGACCAAGGTCACCTAAGCAGCAGTTTCCTGTACTAATAAATGTCTGGAAGCTGATGGCTATCACTGTCAGCACCTCTTGTAATTGTAGAGGCCAAAACTAGCTTGTATTAATCTCATGATATCTCAATAAATTTAGTATTAAAATATTTATACTAGGTTTTTCTTTCCTGGAGTATGTATACAATTTTGGCAGACTCGATGTATATTTATATATTACATTATTTAGATCTGAACTATCCCCCAACCTCATGAGTCTGGGAAGTAATTGGATGATAGCTTTTGGGTACAATAAAACTGGCTTGTTATCGGGAGGTGAGGTCCAGTTTCTGGTCGGGGGAGGGTCCTCTCTGCTATGAAGTGAGCAGCTTTACTCTGCCCAGGTCTTTCTATCATGCTGCCTACCATGTAAGATTTGAAACTTCGCAAAGTTAACCCAATTAGCCTGTCTTGCTTTAAGGTGTGGGTGTCACATATTTTGTCCCACTAATGAGGAAAGTGACTGTATGTACTTTACTTATCTGTTCATTCATAATCGTGGACTTCGGCTGACTCCACACCTTGCTTACTGTGATCACCGCTGATAGGAACATAAAGAGAACAGATCATCTCTTTGAGGTGCTGCTCTCATTACCTTTAAGTCTGTACCCAGAACTGGAATTCCTGGGTCACATGTTACTTCCATTTTTAACTTCTTGAGAAACCTCTGCATTGTATTCCATAACAGCCTCACCTCTCCATTCCCACCAACCAAGGGCAAGGAATCTTCTTACACACTGGAACCGGTTGTCTTCTGGGAATTTTTTAAATAACCATCTTACATGTTTGAAGCAGTAACTCATTGTAAATTTGACTTACATTTCCCCAGTGAGTAGCTACGCTGAGAATCGTTTCATATATTGTTATAATGTGGTCGGTCCTGTGTCCCCCCAAAACTCATGTAATTTTTTTTTATTTTAGCAGAAAAAAAAGACACATATAACAAAGACAAAAAAAAAAAAACAGAAAAACAAACGATTAGAGTAAATGCAGAACAGTAACATTACAGGTTTACAAAACAGGATAATAGAAACGACAATGGTTGCAATATTGCATATCATTATCTTTAAAATTGTTGTTTACTTTAACAGATATAGACATGTAAAATTGATTTGTCATATCAGTATTAATTGTTCTTACTCAGTAGTGAATACATTCAGCAGTGTGTTCATTTTAGTTATCTTACATGTACATATATACAGATTTATATCTTTTCCTTTTCCCTTCCCTCTTTCCCCATTTTCCCTTCTCAGTTACTTTTGCTCTTCGAGCTGTTATGTACCCTTCCATAGTATTTATTATACATTTTGGATCATATATACTTTTTCAGTTTCTTACACTAGGGAGACAATACGATATTTACACACGTGGGTTTGATTTATTTCACTTACGAGTATGGTCTCAAGTCGTGACCATTTACTTATAAAAGTCTCAATGCAATCTTTCTTAATAGCTGTGTAGTACTCCATTGTATAAAAATACCACATCTTTTTTATCCATTCTTTGATTCATGGGCACTTGGGTTGTTTCCAAGATATGGCTATTACAAATTGGGTTGCTATAAATATGGGTGCACAGATATCATTGTGGTATGATGTTTTCAGTTCTTCTGGGAAAATGCCCATAAGAGGGATAACTGGGTTGAATGGGATCTCTAATCGTAGCTTCTTGAGGAATCTCCACACTGACTTCCACAGTGGTTGCACCAGTCTACACTCCCACCAACAGTGGAGAAGAGTTCCTTTTTCCCCACAGCCCCTCCAGCATTTATTGTTGGTTGATTTTTTAATCTTGGCCATTCTTTCTGGAGTGAGATAGAATCTCAGCGTTGTTTCAATTTGCATTTCCTGAATGACCATTGATGTTGAACATTTTTTCATATATCTATTTGCCATTTGTATTTCTTTCTCTGAGAAGTGTGTATTCATCTCAGATACCCATTTTTGGATTGGGTCCTTGAATTTTAGGGGCCTGATTTCTTTTAATTCTTTATACATTTTAGATAGAAGTCTTTTGTCTGATGGACAATTAGCTAAAATATTTTCCAAATTTGTGGGTTTTCTTTTTACTCTGTTGGAGATTTCCTTTGACATGCAAAAACTTTTTAGTAAGATGAGATCCCACTTGTTGATTCTGGGAAGTGTTTCCCGTGCATTTTGATTTTTGTTCATGAACTCTCTACCTACTCCTATATCATCGAGATTTTTACCTACTCTGTCTTCTAGTAAGTTTAGTGTCTCTGTTTTAATATTCAGATCTTTGATCCACTTTTACTTTATTTTAGTGCATGGTGATAGGCATGGATCTAGTTTTAGTTTACGGCATATAGAAAGCCAGTTTTTCCAGCACCATTTGTTAAAGAGGCTATCTTTCTTCCAGTGTACATGTTTGTCCCCTTTGTCAAAGATGATGGCTTAAGTGTGTTTGTAGTTGTGGCTGTATCTTCTAATCTATTCCATTGATCTTCAGGTCTGTTTTGATTCCAGTACCATGCTGATTTTATCACAGTAGCTTTGTAGTATAGTTTCAAGTCAGGGATTGTGATGCCTCCTGCCTTCCCTTTGTTGCCCAGAATTGCCTTTGCTATTCTAGGTCTTTTTGGATTCCAGATGAATTTCAGGAATACTTTCTCTAGCTCTGTGAAGTAGGCAAGTGGTATTTTGATTGGGATTGCATTAAATCTGTAAAACAATTTTGGGAGAATGGCCATTTTCACGATGTTTGTTTTTCCTATCCATGAACAGGGAATATCTTTCCATTTTCTGAAATCTTTGATTTCCTTCTTTAGAGTAATGTGATTTTCACTGTATAGATCTCTTACTTCCTTTGTTAGATTGATTCCTAAGTATTTCATTTTTTTGGATGTTATAGTGAAGGGTGTGGTTTCCCTTGTTTCTCTCTCAGTGACTTTGTTGTTTGTGTACAGGAATGCTATTGATTTTTGAGTGTTCACCTTGTATCCAGCTACATTACTGAATTTGATTATTACTTCTAGAAGTCTTCTAATGTATTTTTGGAGGTCTTCTATGTAGAGTATCATATCATCTGCAAATAATGATAATTTCACATCTTCCTTTCCTATCCTTATTCCCTTTATTTCTTTCTCTTGTCTAATTGCTCTGGCTAATATTTCCAGAACTATATTGAATATGAATTTTTAAGGATAGTTTTTCAGGGTACATCAATCTGGGTTGAAAGTTGTTTTCTTTCAGAATTTGAAATACTTCACTCCAAGCTCTTCTTAACCTAAAGGTTTGTGTTGAGAAGTCTGCCGTGATTCTGATAGGCTTTCCTTCATAGGTGATAATGGACATCCTTGTCTTGTTCCTGATTTTAGGTTGAAAGTTTTCAGTTTTTGTCCATTTAGTAAGATGTTGGCTGTTGGTTTATGATATATGACTTTTATCAAGTTGAGGTAGAGACCATCTATTCCGATTTTCTGTAGGGTTTTTATCATGAATGGGTGTTGGATTTTATCGAAAGCTTTTTCTGCATCTATTGAGATGATCATGTGGTCCTTGCCCTGGGCCCTGTTGATACAGTGTATTACATTTATTGATTTGTGTATGTTGAACCATCCCTGCATTCCTGGGATGAATCCCACTTGATCATGGTGTATAATCTTTCTGATAACTTTCTGTGTTCTATTTGCTAGTATTTTACTGAGGATTTTTGCATCTCTGTTCATTAGGGAGATTGTCCTGTAGTTTTCTTTTTTGGTTTGGTCTTTCTCTGGTTTTGGTATTAGGGTAATACTTGTTTCCAGGAATGAGTTAGGGAGACTTGCTTCCCTTTTGATTTCATTGAAGAGTTTGAGGAGTGTTGGCATTAAGTCTTCCCTAAATTTCTTGTAGAATTTAGCAGTGAATCCATCAGGGCCCAGGCTTTTCTTTGTTGGTAGGGTCCTAATTACATTTTTCAATTTCATTAGCTGAAATTGGGTTATTCAGCAGCTTTGCATCTTCTTGACTCAGCTTTGGTAATTCATAGGTTTCTAGGAATCTGTCCATTTCTTCTGTGTTATCAAATCTATGTGAGGAAAGGTTTTCGAAGTAGGTGTTGATGATCTTCTGTATTTCCTCTGGGTCTATAGTGATTTCACCCTTTTCATTTCTTATTGCATGAATCTGAGTTTTTTCTTTCCTCTTCTTGATAAGGTTGCCTAGGGGTTTATCAATTTTATTTACTCTTTCAAAGAACCAACTCTTTGATTCATTAATTCTTTGTATTGTTTTCTTAGTTTCAATTGCATAGATTTCTGCTCTAATTTTAATTATTTCCTCCCTTCTTTGGGATATGGACTTAACTTGCTGTTCTTTTCTAGAAGTTTGAGTTGCAGCATTAGGTTGTTTATGTGTGTTCTTTCCTTTTTTCTGATATGAGAGCTTAGTGCTATAAATTTCCCTCTGAGGACTGCTTTCATTGTGTCCCACAGGTTCTGGTAATTTGTATTTGCATTTTCATTCAATTGTAGATATTGTTTAATTTCTTCTTTAACCTCTTCTGTGACCCATTGGTTATTTAGGAGAGTATTATTTTATTTCCATGTGTTTATGTGGTTATTGCAGGTTTTTTTGTCATTCATTTCCAATTTTACTGCGGTATGGTCAGAAAATATGCATGGAATTATTTCAGTTCGTTTGCATTTACTTAAGCATGTTTTGTGGACCAGTATATGATTTATTTTAGAGAGTGACTCGTGTGCAGCTGAGAAGAATGTGTATTCTGATGTTGATGGGTGGAATACTCGGTACACATCTACTAGGTCCATTTGTTCACAAGTTTGATTCAGTTCTGTTATTTTTTTGCTGATTTTTTGTTTGGTTGATCTGTCTCTCCGTGACAGTGGGGTATTAAGGTCCCCTGTTATAACTGTATTATTATTTATTTGGTTTTTCATATCTATTAAGAATTGTCTTACACTGTTGGGTGCTCCCACATTTGGTGGATATATATTTATGATTGTAATCTCTTCCTCTTGAAGTTTACCCCTAACAAGTATGTAGTGACCTTCTTTATCTCTTTTGATCATTCTCGGTTTGAAGTTTGCATTGTCTGCAGACATAATAGCTTCCGCTGCTTTTTTCTGGGTTCCTGTTGCATGGAGTATTGTTTTCCAGCCTTTGACTTTTAGTCTGTGAATTTCCTTTTGAGTGAAATGTGTTTCTTGTACACAGCATATTGTTGGGTTTTGTTTCTTAACCCACACTGCTAGTCTGTTTCTTTTTATTGGTGAGTTGAGACCATTGTACTGGCTCATCCCTGTCATGATATCTTTCTGTTGTTGGTTTTCTACATTTTCTGTTTAATTATTTGCCCTACTTAGTGGTTTCCTTTTGCTGTTATTCTGAAGATTGTGGCTATCTTTGTCTCTTTCTAGAGGGTCTTTCAGTACTCTTTCTAGTGTTGGTTTGGTGGCCATAAATTTGTTCAGTTGTTCTTTGTCATGAAAGTATATTATTTCTCCATCAATTTTTAAGGATAGTTTTTCAGGGTACATCAATCTGGGTTGAAAGTTGTTTTCTTTCAGAATTTGAAAAACTTCACTCCAAGCTCTTCTTAACTTAAAGGTTTGTGCTGAGAAGTCTGCCGTGATTCTGATAGGCTTTCCTTCATAGGTGATCTGTTTCTTTTCTCTGACAGCTTTTAGCATTTTGTTCTTGTGCTGTATTTCTGACACCCTTATTATTATATGTCTGGCTGAAGATTTATTTTGGTTATGGTTAATTGGGGTTCTGTATGCCTCAGTTACCTGTATTTCAGATTCTCTTCCCATGTTTGGAAAGTTTTCTGCTATTATTTCTGTGAATACTCTTCATAGGTCATTAGTGCCTATTAATTTTATGTTATTTCTCTTGGCATCATCTTGCAGCTGTTGAATTGTTGTTTCTTGGTTCCTTACTATTTTTTAAGAGATCTTTTCTTTCGTGGCCATGATCTCCCATGCTGTCTTCAATATCTGAGATTCTATCTTCAGCTTCATTCAAGCGGTTTTTCAAACTTTCCATGGAATTTTTCATTTCCTGCATTTCCCTTTGCATCTCTTTCATACATTCTGTTTGTGTCTTATATTATTCATTCAAAGTTTCCATCATTTTCTTAAGTTCTTCTATTTTTTATCTTGCTCTTCTTTAGATACACACATTTCTTTAATAATGATTCTCATTTCATTTTTTAGCTGAGAGAATATTTCTGATTTGAATTTCTCTATAGCTTCATCAAGCTGTTTCTTTACTGCATTTTCTATCATTTCAGATAGTTCAGTTGTGTGACTCCCACTGTCTTCCATTTCAGTGTCTCTTGGGTTTGTTCTCAGTGGGCTGCGGGACTGAGACTGCTTCTTGATCTTTCATTTTGTCATTTTCTTCTAGAGCCTATGTGGCTCCGTGTCCTGCGAGGCTGACCAGGCGTTCCCTTGATGGGTCGTGCTGAGCTGCGGGACCCGATAGAGCTGAATCTTGTGCGCAGCAAGTGTGGGCAGCCTCCTGGGGTGTGTGGGTGGAGCCTCCACCTTCCCGGGTGGGGGCCGAGGCCTCCAGGTCCCAGGGAGCTAGGCAGAGTGTACCCTGGAGTGTGGTGCTGCCCTGACCCTAAGTCTGGCTGTAAGGAGTTCAGGGGTTCCGCTGTACCAGGCAAACCTGGGTGCATCCCAGGCCTACAGTGCCAGGGCCTTGCTTCTTGCTGGGTCGGGCCCATGAGCTCTAGGATGCAGCGCAGGCTGCTCCACTGAAGTATGGGGCTCGCACGTGCTCCGCGCTCTGGTGGGGAGAGCCCAAGCACACCAAGGCCCTGCAGCTATGCTGGTCAGTCCCTGATGAGCAGCTCTGGGGTCCTGGGCTGGGCTGGGCTGAGTACCTCTGTGTCCTGCAAGGTTGGCCAGGCTTTCCTCTGGTGGGTCGCATTGAGCGGCAGGACCCGGTAGAGCTGGATCTTGTGCGCAGCAAGTGTGGATGTCCTCCTGGGGTGTGTGGGTGGCACCTCCACCTTCCTGGGTGGGGGCCGAGGCCTCCTGGTTCCAGGGAGCTAGGCAGAGTGTACCCCAGAGTGTGGCACTGCCTTGACCCTAAGTCTGGCTGCTAGAAGTTCAGGGGTTCCGCTGTACCAGGCAAGCCTGGGCCAACTCATGTAATTTGGACTGGGCTGAGTCTGGCATTTGTGATTGATTTGTTGTCTAGCACTGGGATTGGCAATGTAAGTGCTGCACCCACCCAGGAATGGAGCCGACATACAGAGTAAAGGTGGGAGGAACGTGTTTTCTGCTCTTTCTCTCTTGCCCTCTCTTTTGCTGGGTCCTTGTGCCTTGCTATTTGGTGGCTGCCATGAATGACTGCCCTGCCATGCCATGCTGCCTTGGAGCCAAATAAGTATGGATGCAAACTCCCAAGAACTGTAAGAAATAAACCTTTCCTTCCCTAATTTTGGGCATCAGGTATTTTGTCTTGGCAATGAGTGAAAAGTAACTAAGACAGAATTTGGTACCAGAGGAGTGGGGCCATTGCTGTGACTATTCCTGACCATGTGGTTCAAGAGCCTTTGGATATGGCTTGTGGGAAGAGTTTGGAAAGGTTCTGAGATGTTGCCTAAATGCATAGAGCTGGAACAACTTAGGTTGTTCTGTATGGGAGATTCTAGTCAGAGTCTAAGAGACCAGAAGGCTGACAGAAAGCCTGTCAGTAAAGACCAGGCTTGGGAGTTTTCTGCCGGGAAGAAGAGCTGCATTGGGTGTTGGACTCCACATGATGTGTGTTACAACTCGACAGAAAGTTTGTCTGCATTCTGCCCATGCCCAGAAAATTTGCCTGAGACTGAGATTAAGGGCAAAGGATTAGTCTAGAAGAAGAAATTACTGATTAGTCTAGAAAAAGAAATTACAAGACAACCGAATGTTGAAACAGTAGCCTGGTGGTTGTTGGGGGCTCTTAGCCAGATTTATGTTGGGAATCAAGAGCAAAGAGCCCAGCATGGTGATTTAAAACCTTGTGAGTTTGGCCAGGAAGCTTGGACTGCAGAGATAGAGCTGAGACCTTGATTGCTGAGAAGGAACAAAGGGATAAAAAAGACGACCTGGGGACATCCCTGGAAACAGCAGGCCTCCACCCTTTGCAGCCTGAAGTCAGCAAAAGTGAGAGTTTGCTCGGAGGAAAAAGCTACAGAACACCATGTTCCAGAGTGGTGACAGAGGGCACAGGAGGTTTCAAAAGGGCAGCAGCTGTACCAGGTTCCAGAATGGCTGCAGCCACATCACATTTCAGAATGGTGGTTGCATAGAGAAGCTTTTCCTCACAATCGGGTTCAGAGAACCCAGCAATCCAGGCAGTTGATCCCTACAGCCAAGAGAGAGGAAAGCCTGGCTACTACTTCAGCTGGCAGTGGACCTTGGTGGCATCCACGTGGCAATGGTTTTAGGTGTAAGGCAAATGCACAGATTCTAAAGCTAAGGCAGCTTCTGCCCCACCTGCAGAGGGCAATGTGTAAAGATGTGAGGGTGAAGTCAAGGAACATGGATCATCCAAGGAAAGCTATGGATGTTAAAACCCTGAAGGTGCCACAGGGGTGGAATCGCTTAAGCCTTTTGGAGCTTGCAACCAGATTGCTTCAGATGCTGAGCAGAGAACTCCAGGACTTAATGTTTGCCCTGCTGGATTTTGGAATTGCTTTGGTTCCAATGCTTTGTATTCCCCTGTTTGTAACTTTTGGAACGCTATTGTTTATCTTGTGCCTTTATATGTTGGAAGTGTTTAACCTCATTTTCATTTTTACAGGGGGTTACAGTTAGAAGTTTGCCATAGATCTCAGAGGAGATTAGGGACTTGGACTTTTCAGCAATGCTGAGACTGTAAGGACTTTGGCAACTCTTGGAGATGGACTAAATGTCTTTTGTATTAAGGATGTACATGAGTCCTTGTGGGATCAGGGGTGGAATGTTATAGTGTGGTTGGTCATGTGTCCCCCCAAAACTCATGTGATTTGGACTGGACTGAGTCTGGCATTTGTGATTGATTTGTTGTCTGGCACTGGGACTGGCAATGTGAGTGCTGCACACACCCAGGGGTGGAACCGACATACAGAGTAAGGGTGGGAGGAATGCGTTTTCTGCTCTTTTTCTTTCTTGTCCTCTCTCTTGCTGGGTCTGTGTGCCTTGCTGTTTGGTGGCTGCCATGAATGGCTGCCCTGCCATGCCATGCTGCCTTGGAGCCAACTAAGTATGGATGCAAACTCCCAAGAACTGTAAGAAATAAACCTTTCCTTCCCTAATTTTGGGTGTCAGGTATTTTGTCTTGGCAATGAGTGAAAAGTATTAAGACAGATATCTACCAATCATTTGTATGTCTTCTTTGAGGAAAATGTCTGTTTAGCACCTGTGCCCATTTGTAACCAAGTTATTTGAGATATTTCTGTGGAGTTGTATGAGTTGTTTTTATACTTTGTGTATTAACCGTCTGTCAGATATAATGGCTTATAAATATTTTACCCAGTCTATAACTGGCCTTTTGCCTTTGTTGTCTGTTTTTGTTATACAAAGGCATTTGGATTTGATGCTATCTTATCTGTTATTTTTGCTCTTCCTGTCTTAGCTTTAGAGTGTCCTATCTGAATAATCTTTGCCAAGACCAATGTGCACAAGTTTTTCCCTTATGTTTTCTCTTAGATATTTATAATTTCATGTCTTACAGTTAAATATGTAATCCACTTTGAGTTGATGTTTATGAATGGTGTAAATTTTTAATACGATTCTTCTTAAATGTATCCTTCTTTGTTGCAAAGTAGCACTAGCTTATGTAAAGATTCCACATTTTGTTTATCCATTGGTTTGTCGATGGGCATATAGGCTGCTTCTGAGACTTGGCTACTATGAAATGTGCTGCTATAAACATTGGTATGCATGTATTGCTGTAGTATGATATGTCTAGCTCTTTTGGGAAGATACCTTGTAGGGGATAGCTAGCTTGTATGGAATTTTTCATTTCAGTGTTTTGAGCAATCTCTGCGCTTTTTCTCTAATAGTTGTAAAAATGGGGAGAGGGGGTTGTGAGATGGAGGGAGGGAGGTGGTGAGATGGGGAAAAGGATTAAAAAAGAAGAAATGCGTTGTGTTATGTGTAAGCACCTACTCCACAAGATGAATATAAATTCATGTACAGCAAATGTGTACAAGTGAAATAAAATTCAAAGAATAAAACACAAATATCATTCACCATGTGACTATACAGTTTTCCCACTGCCATTATAGAAAAGACAATCTGTGTACACTGTGTGTTTTTGGCCTCTATTGACCATTAGCTACCCAACTACACACATCTTCATATCTACACTGTCCTTGTTGTTTCCTTCCTCTGGGGGCAGGTTTCTCTTATTGTGCCAGTATTAAAAAGCTTTGCTAAATGCTCCTTCATTCCTGAAGGCTCTGGACTATTTATCACTCTGCCTGTATTAGGTTGCTGTAGTTTCCCATTGACTTTAATAACAGGGCACAGTAGTACTAAGAGGCACCCTAAGGGTTCTCCTGTGCTCCATGTGTATTTTTCTTTTCTTCATTTGTGGAGTAGTACTCTAATTTCCCCTGACAATACTGGGAATCTCTTTTTAGCTTGTTTCCTCAGAGGCATGTGGAGACCAAAATGACCAGGGATATCTTAGCTTCCAGTTCAATGGTATCATTGTTGTGCTTTCTGGTACAAGCCTTTCCCCTCCATAACTAAGACTTCTAAACCAGCAGAGCATAAGGTCATGGGGATGGGAAGCAAAAATTTTGCTAGTGGAACACTAGGGATAATGGTGAGTGGTACCATTCCTACTTCCACCCCCTTGATTCCTGAACCCATGAATCCTGGCTATGGGAGACACCATACCATATAGGGAACACTGATCCAAAGCATATACAGCCTGTTGAAGTACCCAGCCCTGTAAGCTATTGCCATTTAGCTGGTGCTCTAACTATATCTTCAAAACACCATTCCACCTTTCTATCAATCCAGCCACTTCTAGATGGTGAGGAACATGGTAAGATCAGTGAATTTCATGAGCATGAGCCCATTGCCTCACTTCTTTGGCTGTAAAATGTGCTACTTGGTCAGAGGCAATGCTATGTGGAATTTCATGATGGTGGATAAGGCATTTTATGAGTCCATGGGTGGCAGTTTAGGCAGAAATGTCATGTGTAGTGAAGGCAAATCCATATCCAGAATACGTGTGTATGCCAGTGAGGACAAAGTGCTATTCATTCCATGATGGAAGTGGTCCCAAATAATCAACCTACCACCAGGTCACAGGTTGGTCACCCCAGGGAATGGTGCCATATCTGGGACTCAGTGTTGGCCCCTGTTGCTGGCATATTGGGCATTCAGCAGTGGCTGTCACCAGATCAGCCTCAGTGAGTGGGAGTCCATGTTGCTGAGCCCATGCATAACCTTCATCACTGCCACCATGGCCACTCTGTTCATGGGCCCATTTGGTGGGCAATGACAAGGGTTGCTGAAGAAGGAAGCTGGCCACTATCCACAGAATGAGTCTTCTTGTCCACTTGATTATTCAAGTTCTTTTCTGTTGATGTCTCCTTTTGGTGAGTGTTTGCAAGGGAAGCAAATATTCTTATACCCTTTGCCAATATAGAGAGATCTATCCACACACCTCTTCCCCAGATATCTTTGTCACTGATTTTCCGATTATGCTCCTTCCAAGTTCCTGACCATCTGGCCAGATGATTGGCTACAGCCCATGAATCAGTATACAGTCTCATGTACGGCCATTTCTCCTTCCAGCAAAATGCACTACCAAGTACACTGCCTGAAATTCTTCCCACTGCAATGATTCCCTTCACCACTGTCCTTTAGGGATATCCCAGAAAGGGTCTGTAATTCTGTAGCTGTCCACTTGTGGGTGGTGCCTGCATAGCATGCAGAGTCGTCTGTAAACCATGCCCCAGCCATCTCTTCCTCTTACAACTGATCATATGGTACAACCCACAAGGTCATAGGTGCATGCTAGGAAACAGAGGGCAATATAGCAGATATAGGAGCCATAGGTATCTGGGCAACTTCCTCATGTAATTTACTTGTACCTACTGGACCTGCCCTGGCTTGATCCATTTAATGATGAACTGTTGCTGCAAACATGCAACCTTATGACTTGGTGTATCAGATAATACTCAGGTCATGATAGGCAACTCAGGTTGCATGGTGACCTGGTGTTCCATGGTCAAGTGTTCAGTTTCTGCTAAGGCCCAGTAGCAGGCCAAGAGCTATTTTTCAAAGGGAGAGTAGTTGGCTGCAGATGGTGGCACAACCTTGCTCCAAAATTGTAAAGGCCTTTGCTGAAATTCACCTGTGGAGATCTGCCAGAGACTCCAAACAGCATCTCTATGGCCCCAGTTGCAGCGCAGCCTGCACAGTAGTCTAGACTTGTTGCAGAGCCTTTTGCTGTTCTGGACCTCACTCAAAATTAGCAGCTTTCTGAGTCACTCCATAAATGGGTCACTGTAAGAAACCTAAGTAAGGAATATGTTGCCTCCAAAAAATCCAAATAGGTCCACTAGGCATTGTGCCTCCTTTTTGGTCATAGAGAAAACAAGATGCAACAACTTACCTTTTACCTTAGAAGGATTATCTCTATATGCCCCACACCACTGGATTCTTAGAAATTTCACTGAGGCAGTAGGCCCTTGTATTTTCATTGGATTTATTTCTCATCCTCTGGCTCTCAAATGCCTTACTAACAAATCTAGAGTGGTTGCTACCTCCTGCTCACTAGGTCCATTCAGCTTAATATCACCAGTGCAATGAACCCGTGTGATATCTTGTGGGGGACAAAGGTGATCAAGTTCCCTGTGAACTAAGTTGTGACACAGGGCTAGAGAGTTAATAGTACCTAATAAGAGTTACCTCTTACTGAGGTAAGAGAGTGAAGGTGTGCCGCTGGCCTTGCCAGCTGAAAGCAAATTATTTCTGATGGTCCTTATGGATAGGTATGGAGAAGAAGGCATTTGCCAAATCAATAGCTGCATACCAACTACCAGGAGATGTATTAATCTTCTCAAGCAAGGCAACTACATCCGGTACTGCAGCTGCAATTGGAGTCACCACTTGATTCGGTTTATGGTAATATACTGTCATTCTCCAAGACCCATCTGTCTTCTGCACAGGCCAAATGATAGAATTAAAAAAAGATATGTTGGGGACCACTTTCCCTGCATCCTTCAAGTCCTTGATGGTGGCACTAATCTCTGGGTTCTTTCCATGAATACAATACTGCCTTTCTGCTTTTCTACCAGGCAAAAGCAACCTTAATGGCTTCCATTTGGTCTTCCCAAACATTATAACCCTCACACTACAGGTTAGGGAAACAAAGTGAGGATTCTTCCAAGTATGAAGTACATCTAACCCAAACATTCTGGAACAGGAAAAATGACTTCAGGATGGATTCATGGACCTACTGGACCCACAGTGAATCAGACCTTTGCTAAAACTCTATTGATCACCTAACCTCCAAAGGCTCCTACTCTTACTGGAGGGCCACAACGCCATTTTGGATTCCCTGGAATCAGTGTTGGGTCAGAACCAGTGTTCAGTAGTCCTCAAGATTTCTGATAATTTCTTTTTACCCAATGCACAGTCACTCAGGTGAAGGGCCTTAGATCCCTCTGGGATAGGATAAGAGAAAGACTGACCATGTAAGTTTTTGGCCCATTAGGCTTCTTCCCCAAAGGGAACTAGCCTCCCCATCATTCAAGGGGTTCTGGGTCTGTAAACTGGCTCAAATCTGGGAACTGGTGGAGGGACCATGATTCCCTGTTACCATGATTTCTATCCACTTGCCCTTAAATTTTTTCAATTATATATATCTAGTAAAAATTTTGTAGGTTTCCTATCTATTTCACTTTTGGAAACGCCCTAGGTCTGCATGTGTCAAATTATTCTGGTTATTGTCCTGCTTCGGCTGTCTATTACTGTGAATACATGGGTCCTGCCTTTGCCAATTAAGTGCTGCCACTTGATCTCTGCTACTCTGGGATTTGATCCAGCCCATTGCCCTTAAATTTCTTAATCAAGTAGCTGCAGTCCCCAGCGTAAGGTCTGGCATACAGAGAAGAGCAATGACAGAGCTCTTCAGGGATGCTGGTGCTCCCCTCAAAAAATCTGCTTCTTGAAGCATTGGTGAAGGGTACATTTTATGGATCATCCCAATATGGAGGATTAGGTTTAACATGACAGATCCGCTCCAGCACCCCCATTTCCTTAAGGCTTTGAATCCCCTCAATGATAGTAAACCATGGAATATCAAGCATCTCTAACTCATTCACAGTAGGTCATATTTTGATCCATACTTTAACACTTTTCTTTACTCCATGAACTGCAACATTAAATTCAGAATCCTTGCTTAACTGGCCCATGTCAACAAACCCAGCCTGATCCAGGTCTATGATTTTGCTGTCATTATCCTACACTCATAAAATCCTTTCCCAAGCTTACTTACTAGGCATCTGCTTGTAAGAGTTAGAAAACGCCATTTCTTTGGGAGAATAACGAACCTCCTCATGGGTCACGTTATATACCTCACCCTTAAGGGCCTTCTGTGTTTTGAACCTGGTTATGGGCAAAAGTGGGTGATGAGGGTGGGTCCTGAAGAGCATCAGCATTATCCTGCATAGTCAACACAGGATTCATCTCCCCAGGCATGCTGGGAGAGACCAACACGGCAGTGAGGGTAGATGGGGATGCCTCTGCCACAGTGGGTGGGGAAATCTCTTCCTCTGGCAAAATAATCTCATCAGCATCTAGAAACTCAACATCCTCAGCTTCCTCAGGATCCTTCCACATGTCTCCATTCCAGGTTATGGGATCTCATTCCTTTCTGATCTGTGCCCTCACCTTTGCTTCAGGTACCCTTTGCTGCGGAGTGTTAAATTTATGCTGTAGTTCAGCCAATCAAATTAGGGGGGACTACATTTCGGTTTCTGCAATCTCAGCCTTGTGGCTAAGTGTGCATTTCAGGATACACTTAGAAACATTTAAATTTCTTATCTGTGCCTAGACATTGGAATTTGAATATTTGAGTTACTTATTTTCCATTTTTTAACTAGTCCTCACAGTCAGAAGACTTTAGACTTCCTATGGCTGTTTTGAACTCATTGTTTCCCTTCACTAATTTATCCAGGGAGGCTAAGACCAATCATCCAGCGTGATTTTATTTCCTAGTCTGCCAAAGATATTCAAAATTTTCATGTATGGAGTCACTAAATTTCTGACCCCTCACAAGTGGTGAATTAGGATAATCAAATGGACCTACATGGCATATTAGTCTAAACAATTCAAGCCAGGGATTATCAGTGTACCCCACTGATTTAGGAGAGGCCATGATGTCCTTAGGTCTTATCAAATTGCAGAGCTGACTCCAGGAACCCCTAAAGCCATTAAAGAATGTCATCATTATAATTCTATTTTTCCAGAGTCACTCCTGGTACCAAAATCTGTATCAGTCAGGGTTTTACTAGAGAAACCGATATAACACAAGATATACAAAATTTTAAGAAATTACAAGATTGGCTTATGATGCTCAGTCACAGAGTTAGATGAAGAAGCATGCAGAGAGTATCTACACAGTGAAGACTGAAAGATTCAGTCCCAGGTCTGTAATTCACTGAAGTGTCCATGCAAGTCCACATCAGGAGGCTGATGGGTCTGCAATGGAAGACTGAAGAGTCTACACCAGAAGGCTGAAGAATCCAAGGAGGAAGCTGAAAACTCTGCACTAGAAACCAGGAGACAACATCTAAGCTGAAGATGAAAACTGCAGCTCCACCAACAAATAGAAGCCTATCCATCCTTCTTCATTTCACTTCTATACTATCCAGGCAATGAGCCACCTGGGGGTGGGCCTCTACACTCTAGGGCATAGAATTGCTGAGCTGATTTAGTTAAGCTTCTAAACTTCTCAAATTGACACAACCAATCAACCACTACAGCCACAAGGATACTAAACTGTCAAAACTTGACAAACTGCCTTTGTTCTCCTTCTGCCTACCCATACATTCCATGCCAAAACCCAATCCTCTTGACCAAGTCCATAAAAGCTGGAACCTGTCCTTGGCCCTTTGCTCAGCCATTTTGGATTTATCAGCTGAGTTGATATACAAGTAAAAATAAAGTCCTCTTGATTTTCTCCATTGGTCTCTCCTATATCTTAAATCCTGCAACAAAGGAACAGGTGCAGGCAGCTGGAAAATAGCTATTCAGTAATGAGAAAGAGAAGCAGTGCTCCAGGAATCAAGAAACAGGTGACAGGAAAGATGAAGATCATGAAGAAACAGAAAGACAAAATAGAAAAGAGAAGAAAGCAGTGTACAGTATGAGCCTTGGCAACTTGTGGGGGTGAGGGGCAGCCCTGCAAACACAGTCACCAAAGGGAGGTGGCAGTCCCTAAGATGAGAAGTGGTGGGCAGTGCTGACCCTGAGGAAGTCCAAGGAACTTCAAGCTGGAGACCCGGTGTGGAAACCTCTGAGAGAGAATGCTGGCTTGGCAGGAGTTTTGTGGAAGACTCCACAGCAGCTCCACCCTATTTCAGAGTGCTGCTACCAGAAAGAGGGTGATTGCTTACTATTCAGCCTCCCTGGGAATCGGAAGCCACAGAGCAACCACACTCAGGCTTCTGCAGTCACCTATCCCACTGACTGGCGGGACAAGAGACATTCACAGGTAATGGGGATGATGCCCCCTGGGAAAGGGGGCATCAGTGTGCAGGGCCAGGATCTGGTAAGCACCACCTTCTGGTGAGGACTGAACTTCTTTGAGGTGTTTGTGGGGGACTGAGTCTGAAAACTGGGATCAACCCACTTGTCTCCTGGTGTCCCCCACCCAAGCATAAAGCTTATTCCTGTACTCCTTCATGCTCAGGGAGACCTCTGTTTGGACATTGGCCATGTCCTTATGTGGACAAGCATGGATCCTTACCAGTTTGCTGGCCCCAAAGCAAGTCGGAAAGAGTGTGACTCCGGGTTGAGCAGGAGGATGCAAACACACACACACACACACACACACACACACATCCTCTGCAGCATGCACTTGTGATTCCCATCCAGTAGGAAAGCAGACCCAGCATTCACAGAGCAACAGCATAGAAAGTGGATACGCAAACCTAACAGGCTTACTGTTCTTCCCATAGCAACAGGGCAGGCCCTGGAAGGAAACCTGACCCTCACATCCAAACATCCCACCCTGTAGGGATAGTTTGGACAAAGATTTTTTCTTTCCTTTTTCCTTTCTCATTTTGTCTTCTTTTCTTTTCCCATCAAATCAAGCCTAGGACCAGACAGATTCACTGCTGGATTTCACCAGATCTTTAAAAAAGTACCAATACCAATGTTCATCAGAGCATTCCATGAAATAGAAAGGTGAAGAATGTTTCCACACTTATTCCACAATGTTAATATCATCCTGATACCAAAACCACATGAGGGAACAGAAAAGAAAGCTATACAACAATATCCTTGATGAACACAGATACAAAAATCCTTAATAAAACATTTGCAAACCAAATTGGGCAGCACATTCAAAAAGATCATACAGCATAACTAAGTTGGTTTCATTACAAGGATGCAAAAGATATTTCAACATTCACAAATCAATAAATGTAATCTCATAAAAAGAATCAAGAATAAAAACCACACTCTCATTTCAATAGACTCAGAGGAAGCCTTTGACAAAATTTAACATCTCTTCATGATAAAAGCCCTGAAAAAACTAGGTACTAAGAGATTGCTCCTCAATATAACAAGGGTATAAAAAACAAAACAGAAACTCACAGCCAAGATCATACCAATGAAGAATAATGACATCATTTGCTCTAAAATCAGGAAGAAGACAAGAATGTCCACTTTCATCACTTCCATTCACTACGTATGTGAAGGTTTAGCAGAGAAAAAGCACAAGAGAAAGAAAAAAGAGGGAAACAAATAAGAAAGGAAGAATTCAAATTATCCCTATTTGTAGACCATATGATCCCATACTCAGAAGACCCTACAGACCACATGAAAGGACGTTTAGAGCTGGCGAATTCAGCAAAACTAACAAAACAAAATTAAAAATAGCCCTTCCGTACACCGCAATGAACTAGATGAGAAAAAAATCAGGGAGACAATTCCACTGGCAGTAGCTTTTTCTTTAAAAAAAGGTAAGAGTCAACTTAATGAGAGAGGTAAAAGACTTGTACAAAGAAAATTACAAAATGCTGAAGAAAGAACTTGAAAAAGATGCTGGAAAATGGAAAGACCTCCCATGACGAACTCATATAACTGTAGCCATCTGATTGCTGACAGAGGAGCCAGAAATACGCATTAGAGAAAAGACAGCCTCTTTAACAAACTCCGCTGGGGAAACTAGATGTCTATATGTAGAACACTGAATCTCGGTCTCTCACTCACCATGCACAACAATCATTTCAAAATGGATCAAAGACCCAGGTATAGGAATAAAACCTTGAATCTGCTAAAACAAAAAAAAGCCAAGGAAGCACTTGAAGCCATAGGCACAGGCAAAGACTTCCTGTATAGGAAGGAAGGAGTTCTATACTGCAGGAAATAAGAGCAAGAATCTAAATGAGATTATACCAAGTGAAAAGGTTCCACACAGGAAGGAAAACAACCAGCAAGTGAAGAGATGGCTTACAGAAGAAAATCTTTGCCAGCTACTCTTTAAACAGAAGATCAGTATCTAGAATGAATAAAGAACTCGAAAATCTTAATAGTAAAAAAGTAAATAGGTCAATAAATAAATGGGCAAATTAATTGAACAGATGCTTCTCAAAAGAAGAAGTACAAAGGTCCAATAACTGTAAAAGCAAATGTTCAACATCTATAGCAAAACCACGTTGAAATTCCATCTCTTCCAGCCAGAATGACTGTCATCAAAAGTAAAAAATAAATGCTGGTGAGGGTGCAAGGAACAAGGAATCCTTTCACATGGTCAGTGGGAATGTAAGTTAGAACACTGGCTATTGAAATCATTCTGGAAGTTCATCAAAAACTAAAAGTAACTGTCATGTGACCCTGCTGTATCACTCTGTGGTATGCACACAAAGGAATCAGAATCTTTATACCATAGGGACACCTGAAAATCATGTTGTTACAGCACAACCCCAAGAGATGGGACATGGAAACAGCCTATGTGTTCATTGACAGATGGACAGACCAAGGAAATATGTAATATTACACAGAGAAGGATTATTCAGTCATAAAGAAGAAGAAAATTATGTCATTTGCAGGAAGATGGATAGAACTGGAGAACATCACCATCACATAAACCAGACTCAGAAAGACAAGCATCACACATGGGCCTTAATATGTGGAATTAAAAACAAAACAAAACCCAAAACCCAACAAAACACCAAAGATAACAGCATAGAAGGCAGAGTGCAATTAGAGGAAGAGACTAAAGATTGGAGGAGGGGCTTTCAGGAAAGTAATAGGGGTTGGATACAATCAAAATATAATGTTTTTTGTATACATGCATGAAAATACCATAATGAAACCCATTACTTTGGAAAATTAATAGACAGTAACACAAATATTAAAAATAAAAGCAATATTAATTCTTTCACTCAAGAAACGCTAATAACTTTCTCTTTGTGTTGTCCTTAATTTCTGTCATCAATCTAGGGCCTTCTTACTGAGGCCCTACATCCTCAGATTGTTTTTCTTTCTTTTTGAGACAAGGTCTTTCTAAACCTGTCTTTAAAAAAATTTTTTCTGAAGTCACCAAGTCACCTAGTCTGGGCTCAAATTTACAGTGCTCCTGTCTCAGCCTCCAGTGTGCTGAGATTACAAGTGTGAACCACTATACCCAGCTCAGTATATATGTTTTCCATCTCTCTTAGTCCACTTCAGGCTGCTAAGAGAGAACATCGGGAAATTTATAGCAAAGAGAGTTTATATTATTTTACCATTCTGGATACTGGGAAATGCACATTTTTCATATCTGCATCTTGTGCAGACCTCCCTAGGGTGTCATCCATGACAGACTGTGGAGGCAAGAAAATATTTGAGACTCCTGACTTATTAGGAATCCTACTCTTGTGACAATGAAGCAATAGTCTCAGGCTTGGGCACCTCCCAAAGAACCTGCCACTCAGGATTGCCAGGCTGTGGATTAAGATTTCAGCAATGAATTTTGGGACACATTTGAATTCCAGTATCTTTCTTAATTAAGTTTATTCCTGAGTATTTTAATATTTCAATTCTATTGTGAATAGCATTTTCTTAAGTTTTTCTTGGAGAGGTGATTTTTAGAACACAGAGATGGAGCTAGGTTTTGTGTTAGTTTAGTGTAGTGCAAATTTATGGAATTCACTTACCAATTCTAACTATCAACTTAGTTTTAGGTGGAGTTCTTGGTAGAGTCTTTAGGATTTCTATGATCTATAATGATGTTAAGTGCAAATAGAAAACATTTTGGTTCTTTCTTCCAAATTTCTTTTTCTTGCCTCCTTTTTCTCACCTGGTTGCTGCACCCAGTACTTTTACAAGATGTTGAGTAGAAGTTCTGAAACTAGGTACTCTTGGTTTATTGTGACCGCAAAGTAGTATCTTCCCAGTTTTCACTGCTGAATCTGAATTTTGCTGTAGGGTTTGTCTTATATGGCCTTTACTACACTGAGATTCATTCTTTCTACAGATGATTCATTGAGTTTTTATCATGAATAAGTATTAATTTTTTTCAAGTGTTTTTTTGCATCTACTAAGATAAACATGTTGTTTTTACTGCATCCTTTATTCCATAGTGCACCATATTATGTTTTATGTTAAATTATCCTTGAATTCCAGAGATCATAATCCTGCTTCACCAGGGTGTATGTGTTGTTAAATTCTGTGTGCTTGTATTTGATCACTGATTTTTATGAGAAAAAAGAACATTGACCTTTTTTAAAAATTGTTTTCTCATCTTTATTCCATTTATTTCTGCTTTAATCTTTATTGTTTCCTTTTTCTGCTGACTTTAGGCATGGTTTATTATTTTTCTCATTGTTTGAGGTATAAAGTCAGCTGCTGACTTGAGACGTTTTCTTTTCCTCAGTATAGACATGCGAGGCAGGTGCACAAATAGAGATGGTTCAGCCTCCACATCCCTAGCTGGGAGGACTAAGGAAGGCATTTCTCTCCCTAGCCAGCCCAATGTAAAGACAGCAATGCAAGATTTTACGGCACTTGGTAGTTGAGGAAACATGACTCTACCCATAGGGCGAAATAATTTTCCATTAACCAGACTCAAAGAAATGGAAATCTAAAAATTGTCCAACCCAAAATTTAAAATAATTATTTTTTGGAAACTTAAACTGTGAGAGACAGAAAGCATAAACTCAATGAAATCAATAAAATTATTTCTACATTCATTTTATACATAAGAACTATACAAAGAAATACATGGTTTACTCAAATCTTTGGTTGAATGACACATATAGATAAAATCTCTGTTTTTTGTTTGCAATGACTCCTAAACTAGCATTTGTAACTTTAAAAAACGTATATAGTAGTGAACGATTTTCACCTGTTCATACCATTCCATGGTACAGGACTATAATCAGACCAGAGATCCTGCCTGACTAAATGGGTCATGTCGGTAGAGTGGTACTGAATTCATTTTGGACAAAAAATAACAACTTCGACTACTCAAGTTTTAAAGTCTCAGGAGGCAATTTTATACTATTGTCCCCAGTTTTCTCTGTTTGGCATGAGCTCTCTGGGAGGGTAGCTTGGAGCTGGATGCCTCTGCAGCTCCTACATCCCTCCGTCCAGTGAGCCTTACACTGCACTTTTTAAATAACAAGATCATACTCTCACTGCATGCTTTCTCCCAATAAAGGAAATATTACACCTTTTCATGTTCATAAACAGATGTGAGCACAGCCCACTTGGTCATGGCCAACATTGGGCCAAATTCCTCAGATGTGCAAAGACAGCAATTTTTCTTAAAAGAATTATTTCATATTATTTTTGGTTTTTGTTTGTTTGTTTGTTGGTACCAGGGATTGAACTCACAACCTCGTGCCTGCCAGGCAGGCACTTATGCCACTGAGCTAAATCTGCGGCCCTGTTTTTTGAGACAGGGTCTCACTATGCAGTTCAGGCTGGACTTGAACTCACTTTGTAGCCCAGGCTGGTCTCAAACTCACAATGATCCTCCTGCCTCAGTCTCCCAAGTGCTGGGATTAAAGGTGTGTGCCATCATGCCTGGCTTTCATATTATTTTTCTGAAAGAGGCTATTGTAAAGTAGAAAAATACCATGTAACATTCTCTCATGTGCTAACACATATTAATTTTCTTTTAACATTTTCCTGGGAAACAGTGAATTGGAGTATTTAGGTGCTGCTTATTGCCCATGGACGCCTGGCTTTCCTCATACTGAGTCTCACTGTCTTTGAATACATTTTACACAAACAAAACTGCTGGCTCACATTTGATATATTTGAAGTTTTTTTCTTAACGTTTCAGGTCATAGAATTTTTGGATTATCAAAGTATTGCCTATATATCTAAAATGTTTAAAGAGGCAAAAATAATTAAAAATTGAAATCACCTTAAATATCACACAAAAACTAGCCACAATTAACATGTTAAAGATATGCTTCCAGATACTTCAAAGACAGACCAATGTTTTCAATATTATTTTGTAATTTCTTTTATATTCATCATTATTCACATTTACATTTCTATATCAATTAATATAGGCACATAGCATCTTTTGTTGGAATTTTAAAAAACGTTTTCGGTCTTTGGTTTGCTTTTTACTACATATATGGAGCTTGAACAGTACACGTTCACTTACGGTTCTCAGTCCTCACTGGGTAATGTGAAGTTCATTTTCAGTTTTATTTTTACTCTCATTTTCAACTCTTGGCCCAATGGATTCTTTGCCATAGTCCCTGGATATGCATATGTCTGCCTCGCACACAACTCTGAGTATGTGCATATAAGTGTGCTAATGAATTGTTACCAGGGAGAGGACGCTGGTGTAGCTGAAGGCGGCACATCACCCAGGCACACAGCATTGTTCACGAGTCCCATCACCAGTGTTTTTCCTTTGGACATATTTTGTGTACATGAACTGTCTTGAGAATGCTATTTGTATTGCCCCACCATCATACAGAAACAAAAGAAGCAAACAAGTCAAACAGCCAGAGGGCTTGTTCTCTGATATCTCGGCAATTTGTCCAAAGTCACCGTTCTGCTTGTCTGTCTGCAAGTTTCTGCGGACATCTCCCTGTCCTTCTCTTTATAACTCACCTCTCCTCTGCTTCACAACTTTATTTTTAGGCAGGGACCATATTTCAAGGTCAGGATGCGTATTTTACATTTAACGTTTCATATTGACAATTTTTTTTGTGCGTGTGCCAGGGATCGAACTCACAACCGTGTGCTTGCCAGGCAGTCATGACAATGTTTTTAGTAGGGTTGTTATATCTCCTGTGAGCTTGTTCTTACTGAGCATAGATTTGCAGGTGTGCTGTTTATTAAGAAGCATGGACCTCTCACAGCTAGTGACCAACTGCTCAGACTTGTCCAGGACTGATGAGCTTCCTAGGGCTTTCAGGGTTAAAATTGGAATCATCCCTGGCAAATCCCAACAGTTGAGCACCATAAATCCTACTTGAAAATTCAAATGTAACTGGTATTTATCGTTACAAGTTATCATTTTTAACTTTCTTCTCCAACAGGATTTGTGATATTCTGAAATTATCACACCTATGCAGTTTAGGAGGAAGGAAAGGAATTTACCAGAACTTCACAGTTCTCACATTAATAGCTGCAAATTTACCCTCAGCTGAGAATATTTTTCATTAATTTTAGAGCTGTAAATCTTGCAAAATGATAAAAGAAATAAAAGGAAAAGGTTTAAGAAGTATGAATAATTTAAAACGCAAAGACAAAGTTCTCAATAAATAAAAGCAGGTCAAATAGCTACTGTAGTTCCCAGCCTTTTCCAAAGCTACCTTCCGGACTGGGAGCACATTTGGTATCAACATCGCCATCCTTTCAACTCCAGTAGCAGCTTCCTGGCTGTCCTCACCACCCCGATGGTGAAGGTTTTATCCTCAGTGGATGTGGGAAAGGAGAGACAGGTAGAGGGAGAAGAGAAAGAGGGAAACCTGAGGGGATGAAGGCCAAGCACCCCCCGGACATTTCAGGAAGAGAAGTGTTGGGCAGTGAATTCTCCCTTTACCCTCCACCCTCTGCAGAGCCCCTCAGACCCGCAAAAGTCTGTGAGTTGAGTCTTACAGAGCATGAGCTACAGTTTTGGCCACACCAAGGTGATATGTCTGTGAGAAGGACCCCTGAGTTATGTGTAGCTCAGGCCTGAGCTACTTCAGAAAACACAGAGGCTCAGAGACAGGAACAGCAGTGAAGCTGGCACAGAGAGCCCTGGAGGGGGAGCCTGCTCTGTGGAAGAGGTTGGGAGTCCTGCTACAGGGAGGCAAAGGCCAACTGTCATCTGGGACTCAGGTGTCACTTCATGTCTCCCTCAGACCCAGTGGCACTTATCCTGAGTGCCTGATCCTCTCTGCCCAAACTAACTGCATCTCCCAGCCCGTCTGTGTGGCCAGGGCAGCAGATGAGAAACACTGGGGCCATGGTCTCTCTTGTCTCTGCGCCATGGTAACCGCTATTTCTGATAAGACGCAATTCCCTTTCCTATTAGGCTCACTTTTCACTCCTGGAGACCTACACCTCTTATTTCCAGGAGCTGAGAGAAAGTGATACATTTAACCAGGAAAACTTTCTGCTATGAAACCTGCTGTGAAATGGAATCTTTTTCTGTTATGAGCTTGGCCACCTTACACAAATTGAGCGATTGCTCTGAAAAAAATACACAGCATGTCGACCTACGGGCAACGTTGTCAATCTGTTCTTCCCTGATA
>RJWM01024123.1:0-30825 GCA_004363535.1 Dasyprocta punctata | reverse complement strand
CATATCAGTTATATCAATCAATGTAAATGGTCTCAACTCACCAATAAAAAGAAACAGACTAGCAGAGTGGGTTAAGAAACAAAACCCAACAATATGCTGTGTACAAGAAACACATTTCACTCAAAAGGAAATTCACAGACTAAAAATCAAAGGCTGGAAAACAATACTCCATGCAACAGGAACCCAGAAAAAAGCAGGGATAGCTATTATGTTTGCAGGCAATACGAACTTCAAACCTAAAATGATCAAAAGAGATAAAGAAGGTCACTACATACTTGTTAGGGGAAAACTTCAAGAGGAAGAGATTACAATCATAAATATATATACACCAAATATGGGAACAGCCAACTATGTAAGACAATTCTTAATAGATATGAAAAACCAAATAAACAATAATACAATTATAACAGGGGACCTTAACACCCCACTGTCACAGAGAGACAGATCAACCAAACAAAAAATCAGCAAAGAAATAACAGAACTGAATCAAACTGTTGAACAAGTGGACCTAGTAGATGTGTACTGAGTCTTCCACCCATCAACATCAGAATACACATTCTTCTCAGGTGCACATGGGTCATTCTCTAAAATAGATCATATACTGGTCCACAAAGCATGCTTAAGTAAATGCAAAGGAACTGAAATAATTCCATGCATATTATCTGACCATAGCACAGTAAAATTGAAAATGAATGACAAAAAACTACAATAACCGCATAAACACATGGAAATTAAATAATACTCTCCTAAATAACCAGTGGGTCACAGAAGAAGTTAAAGAAGAAATTAAACAATATCTACAATTGAATGAAAATGCAAATACAAATTATTGGAACCTGTGGGATACAATGAAAGCAGTCCTCAGAGGGAAATTTATAGCACTAAACTCCCACATCAGAAAAATGAAACAACACACATAAACAACCTAATGTGGTGCCTCAAACTTCTAGAAAAAGAAGAGCAAGTCAAGTCCAAAGCCCAAAGAAGGGAGGACATTATTAAGATTAGAGCAGAAATTAATGCAATTGAAACTAAGAAAACAATACAAAGAATTAATGAATTGAAGAGTTGGTTCTTCGAAAGAGTAAATAAAATTGATAAACCCCTAGCCAGCCTTATCAAAAAGAGGAAAGAAAAAACTCAGATTCATGCAATAAGAAATGAAAAGGGTGAAATCACTACAGACCCTGTGGAAATACAGAAGATCATCAACACCTACTTCAAAAACCTTTACTCACATAGATTCGATAACACAGAAGAAATGGACAGATTCCTAGAAACCTATGAATTACCAAAGCTAAATCAAGAAGATGTAAAGCTGCTGAATAACTCAATTTCAGTTAATGAAATTAAAAATGTAATTAGGACCCTACCAACAAAGAAAAGCCCGGGCCCTAATGGATTCACCGCTGAATTCTACAAGACATTTAGGGAAGACTTAATGCCAACATTCCTCAAACTCTTCAATAAAACTGAAGGGGAAGTAAATCTCCCTAACTCATTCCTGGAAACAAGTATTACCCTAATACCAAAACCAGAGAAAGACCCAACCAAAAAAGAAAATTATAGGCCAATCTCCCTCATGAACATAGATGCAAAAATTCTCAATAAACTACTGGAAAATAGAATACAGAAAGTTATCAGGAAGATTATACACCATGATCAAGTGGCATTCATCCCAGGAATGCAGGGATGGTTCAACATATGCAAATCAATACATGTAATACACGATATCAACAGGGCCAAGGATAAGAACCACATGATCATCTCAATAGATGCAGAAAAAGCTTTTGACAAAATCCAACACTCATTCATGATAAAAACCCTACAGAAAATCAGAATAGATGGTCTCTACCTCAACCTGATAAAAGGCATATATCATAAACCAACAGCCAACATCTTACTAAATGGACAGAAACTGAAAACTTTCAACCTAAAATCAGGAACAAGACAAGGATGTCCATTATCACCACTCCTATTCAATATAGTTCTGGAAATACTAGCCAGAGCAATTAGACAAGAGAAAGAAATAAAGGGAATAAGGATAGGAAAGGAAGAAATGAAATTATCATTATTTGCAGACGATATACTCTACATAGAAGACCCCCAAAAATCCATTAGAAGAATTCTAGAAGTAATAACTAAATTCAGTAATGTAGCTGGATACAAGGTGAACACTAAAAATCAATAGCATTCCTGTACACAAACAACAAAGTCACTGAGAGAGAAACAAGGGAAACCACACCCTTCACTATAACACCCCCCAAAAATGAAATACTTAGGAATCAATCTAATAAAGGAAGTAAAAGATCTATACAGTGAAAATTACGTTAGTGTAAAGAAGGAAATCAAAGAAGATTTCAGAAAATGGAAAGATATTCCCTGTTCATGGATAGGAAGAACAAACATCGTGAAAATGGCCATTCTCCCAATATTGTTATACAGATTCAATGCAATCCCAATCAAAATACCACTTGCCTACCTCACAGAACTAGAGAAAGCATTCCTGAAATTCATCTGGAACCAGAAAAGACCTAGAATAGCAAAGGCAGTTCTGGGCAACAAAGGGAAGGCAGGGGGCATCACAATCCTAAACTATACTACAAAGCTACTGTGATAAAATCAGCATGGTACTGGAATCAAAACAGTCCTGAAGATCAATGGAATAGATTAGAAGATACAGCCACAACTACAGACACACTCAGCCACCTCATCTTTGACAAAGGGGCCAAACATGTACACTGGAAGAAAGAGAGCCTCTTTAACAAATGGTGCTGAAAAATCTGGCTTTCTATATGCTGTAAACTAAAACTAGATCCATGCTTATCACCATGCACTAAAATAAAGTCAAAATGGATCAAAGATCTGAATATAAAAACGGAGACACTAAACTTACTAGAAGACAGAGTAGGTAAAAATCTTGATGATATAGGAGTAGGTAGAGATTTCATGAACAAAAATCAAATTGCACAGGAAACACTTCCCAGTATCAACAACTGGGATCTCATCTTACTAAAAAGGTTTTGCATGTCAAAGGAAATCTCCAACAGAGTGAAAAGAAAACCCACGAACTGGGAAAATATCTTAGCCAATTGTCCATCAAACAAAGGACTTCTATCTAAAACATATAAAGAATTAAAAGAAATCAGGCCCCTCAAATTCAAGGACCCAATCCAAAAATGGGCATCTGAGATGAATACACACTTCTCAGAGAAAGAAATACAAATGGCAAATAAATAGATGAAAAAATGTTCGACATCAATGGTCATTCGGGAAATGCAAATTAAAACAACACTGAGATTCCATCTCACTCCAGACAGAATGGCCAAGATTAAAAAATCAACCAACAACAAATGCTGGAGGGGCTGTGGGGAAAAAGGAACTCTTCTCCACTGTTGGTGGGAGTGTAGACTGGTGCAACCACTGTGGAAGTCAGTGTGGAGATTGCTCAAGAAGCTAGGATTAGAGATCCCATTTAACCCAGCTATCCCACTTCTGGGCATTTTCCCAGAAGAATTGAAAGCATCATACCACAGTGATATCTGTGCACCCATGTTTATAGCAACCCAATTTGTAATAGCCAGATCTTGGAAACAACCCAAGTGCCCATCAATCCAAGAATGGATAAAAAAGATGTGGTATTTTTATACAATGGAGTACTACTCAGCTGTTAAGAAAGATTGCATTGAAACTTTTATAAGTAAATGGTCCCGACTTGAGACCATACCCATAAGTGAGATAAATCAAAACCACGTGTGTAAATACCATATTGTCTCCCTAGTGTTAGAAACTGAAAAAGTATATGCGATCCAAAATCTATAATAAATACTATGTAAGGGTAAAAAACTGCTCAAAGAGCAAAAGTAATTGGGAAGGGAAAAGGGGAAAAGAGGGAAGGGAAAAGGAAAAGATATAAATCTGTATATATGTATATATAAGATGACTAAAACGAACATATTGCTGAATGTATTAGATATTGAGAAAGAACAGTTAATACTCATATGATTAGATCAATTTTACATGTCTATATCTGTTAATGTAAACAACCATTTTGAACGTAAGGATAGGCAACATTGCAACCATTGTCAAGTTTCTATCATCCTGTTTTGTAAACCTATAATGTTACTGTTGTGCATTCACTCTAGTCATTTGTTTGTCTCTTTTGCTTTTTGTCTTTTTTTTCTCTTAAATAATAAAAAAATAAAAATAAATAAATAAAAAATAAAATTAGTAATTATTTTCTACACAGCTTCCCTCATAATTAATCCTAATTATCTTTTGAAATTAAAATTTCAAAAGCGTGCTGCCTTATGAGAAATAAAGTTTATAAGAAAAGGAAGGATTTTTCTAATTTTCTTATATTCCCTGTTTTCTCCCATCAGTGTTTATTGGAGATGAATGTAACTTGCCTTCCAAGTCTTGATGTCTCTTTATGTGTTCATTATCTTCTCAGGATTATTCTAGTTGTAGAAATGTAAATTGGTTACTTTTGAGAGCAAAGTCCCTGTGTCAATCACACTTTCACTAAATCATCATGCAGTCTTGTCTGTGTATCTTTAGACAGACTCTTTGCACTACTTTCTTCACCATTCAGTTTGTCTTCTTCAATGTAAGAGCATATCCAGTTTGGTCTCTTCAAAACCTCCTACTGGATAAATTACACAGGACTAAATTGTTACTGCTGTGACCGAAGTATCATTCTAGAACTCAAGATGAGCCTTTTGGGCCCCTGGGCCATCTGAAAGATGAGAAAAATGTACTTTGCAGAGATGCACAAGGAAGTGGCCCTCTTACTTTTGGGCTATGTTTACTGAGAGGTTGTACTGACCCGCAAAGACCAAAATGTCCTCTAATCCTAGTTTCTTGAGAAATCTCCACACTGATTTCCACAGTGGTTGCACCAGTCTGTACTCCCACCAACAGTGGAGAAGGGTTCATTTTTCTCCACAGCATCACCAGTATTTGTTATTGGTTGATTTCTTGGTGATAGCCATTCTTTCTGGAGTGAGATGGAATCTCAGTGTTGTTTTAATTTGCATCTTTTGAATGACCAATGATGCTGAACATTTTTTCATGAATTTATTTGTCACTTGTATTTCTTCATCTGAGAAGTGTGTATTCATCTCAGATGCCCATTTTTGGATAGGGACTTTGAATTTTTGGGGCCTGATTTTTTTCTATTTTTTTATATGTTCTAGACATAAGTCCTTAGTCTGAGGGAGAACTGGCTATAATTTTTTCTCACTCTGTGAATTGTCTTTTCACTCTATTGGTAATTTCTTTTGATGTGCAAAGCTTTTAAATAAGGTGATATCCCATTTGTTGATTATTTGTAGTTATTACCGTAAACAAAAGAAAAGAATAAGCAAAAAAGATGACCTGAAGTGAGGGAGAAGAGGAAGACAGGGAAAGACAAGAATGCTTGCTGGGAGGGTGGACAGGATGAAAGCAAAATATATGCTTGCATAACCACTGTGAAACCTATTTGTTTGCACAATTAATATGTGCTAAGATTTACAACAAAAAGCAGAGTGTGGCAAGCTGCATGTGATAGACTATTACAGAAGTGTTGAAGAGCAGGCTAATTTTGGCCATGATGACTTAAAGATTGTATTTAAGGCAAGCTTTGAAAAATTTTTGATAGGTAAGGAGGATTTTGTAGACGAGTTAGAATAATGACAAGACCAACTCACTATTTCATGAGTCTCTTTTGTTGCCTCAGAAAAATGTGCACTAGAGTCACTAACTAAAAACCTAACATGATAGAGATTCCATCACAAAGCAACTCATTTTATTGTCAAATAGGTATCAGCATAATAGTTACTAATTCCATAAAATATTTCCCAAATATCAACATTCATTGTACTAGATAATGTAACACAGTGTTTCTGTAAACCAATACTATTAGACAGGAAACATAATCATACAAGAAGAGAACATTCAAAGAAGCTAAGTAACTTGATCAAGGTCTCTTGGCTAGTAAAATAATAGAACTAACTTGAATCTAGATTGCACTAATCAAAAGCCACTGTGTGGTATTATGGTACACAGTGCCCTGGAATACAGATTGAGTACAGGGTGTTACGGCAGCATCTATGCTAGATTAGAAGACTTAGAGAGAGTTTGCTCCTGAGATGAATCTTGCAAGCTGAGAAGCAGCTATACAGCAAGGAAAAGAGTTTTCTAAAGCAAAGGCAGCAAAGTGTGCAGCAGAACGGAAGAGCAAGGGAGCACAGAATAAATAATGAAAGAACTCCTTGTGGTTTAGTATGCCCAAGACAGAGGCAGATATGGAGAGAGGCAGGAAACAAAGCTGATAAGCCAGAAGGCATAATTTATGAGGTTCTGGTAGGCCACAGGCAAAGGCATTCAGTTTTAGTGATCTGAAATGATGGAGGAACCTGTGAAAGACTTCCACTGGGAGATAAACTTAGCATAGTTAGGATAGTAGAGTAATTACAGACACGAGCCCAGCAGTGAGGCTGGAGGGCCAGAATGAAAAAAAAATCGAGATGAAGGAATTAATAAGACTTGTGGTTGGTTTAATAGCTTCATAAATGACAGGGTTGAATAATAGACTCCCCATTTCCCAACTCTACTAGTCACAAAATGATAGTATCAGGAAGTAAAACAGTAAAGTCAGAATATCTACTGTGCGTATTTTTTCTTTTCTTGTGCTCAAAGATGGTTCTTTGTAATCTTTCCTAGCAGGTACTTGTTCTATACTCTTAAAACAATGGTCTCCAGAGTGTAGTTCACAAACCAAGAGAGTCTGCAACGTAAGTCATTAAGATGTGAGAAGCAGTATGAAATTTTCTATTTCTATTTCATTTTATCCAAAAAACAAGGCATTTAAAAACAGCTAAATCTAATATATCAACTAGTAGTGCTTATATATATTTTTGGATTATACACATACTACAAGTAGTACTTAACACGTGCTTTCAAACTAATAAAGGTACAGTTAACAAGGCAAAATATACTACAAAAATAATTTACCATTTGTGATACATGCCTTACAATTAGCAGGTACAAGAGTACTTTTTGCATACTTCTATTTTACCATTATAATTACTTCTTCAGTAGACAATATTCCCAAGTTACAAAGTAGGGAACAAAATGTCTAAACATTGCCCCAAAATCCTCAGTCACTAAAGGAGAGCTGGTATTTGGGAGGACTAGAATTTGTTTCATGGTCTGACAATGGTTTGAAAACTTAAAGATAGAATGCTTCCTCTTGGACTAACCCTTTTCAGGCACTTCCTCAGTCTTCCCTCTAAGTGTCTTTTGTAGATAAGTTTCTGAGCTACCACAGTCATCTTTGCATGATGGGCCTTCAGTTTGATCAAGTTCACTGAAAAATATATCATCATTGTAAATACACCATTCTAGATATGCACTCACTGCCAAAAATCCATAGGGCATGTTTTCCCTTTAAGAAGGAGGAAAAAAATGAAACAAAACTCTGTTAACAATTTATACATATTCAGTACTATTTATTTATATTTATCATTAAGCCTTGATGCACGCCAGGCTACTTTTCCACTCGGTGGAAAGTGCTTTTCCATGTGACCCAGAGAAAAGCTTAAGCCTCACACAGGGCTGCAGGCCTATGTGCAGGGCAGCCTGTTCCTTCTGTGCCTCACATCCTGTCGCTGTCTCCATTCCAATGCAAGAGCCTCCCACTGTTCCTTGGGTGTCCCGTGCATGGTACCACTTCAGTCTGCACTTTCCCTTCCTCTACCTAGAATGCCCTCCCTCCCAAATAATTAATGGGTCATTCTCTCATTTTTTTTTCCAGAACAAATATTACTTTCTGAGTGAGGCCTACCCTGAGTACCCATTGAAATACAGCAGCTCCAACTTCCCAATATTTGCTATGCTTTTGTTGCTTTGCTTATCTTCATAGTGCTCATCCTATCTGACATAATTTATCCATCTATCCATCTGCTGATTCATTGATGTTTTTCATCCTCTCTTTTAAGATAAGATTCCTGAGGATAAGCCTTTTAGGTGTTTTTTCCCCTGCTATGTAATGCTATCTTCAAATAAGTAAGTGTTCAGTATTTACTTTAAAAAATGAAGGGGATGGACCATAGGACCCCTCAAGGACCTCATACAATAAAATGAATGAAAGCCTCTAAATTGTAAATCATGATGCCCAGGTGTGTAGCCTGAGACATGGTAGAGAACGGTCTCAAAACAATGAGGATGGGGTGGGGCTGAAGGCACTGCTCAGTGGAGGAGCATTTGCCTAACAGGTGTGAGTCCATGGATTCCATCCCTAACATAGAGAAAACAGTATTCAGGGTTATAAAACTCTGTAATAATGTAGACATAAACAATTTTGTGTTAGTATTAATAATCAAGATGAGACCTTGGATATTTTAAGGAGTCATTAGTGAGAAAGGATGAATAGACGAGGGAATATGATCAGTATTAACACCTATATACATGGTTTAAGGGGGTCTGGGTAGAATCAGTGTTATGGTAAGCATGGAAACTAGAGTCAAAGTCTGTTGATTGGTGTAAATGTAGGCAAGTTACATAAGCATTTTATGTCTCATTTTCCTCTAATGTAAAATGAGAATTATAACAGAAACTACCATCATAGTATTGATGTGATGATTAAGACAATACATGTTCTAGCACATATGCTAATTATTATCAGTATTGTATCTGTATATAAACTGTCAATAAATGGTAGTTGTTATTATCATCAAATTACAACCTTTTGTTATATTTAGAAAATTACTAAATCATAGGTATACCTGGTAAGGACCACTTCACATGTAAACATAAGTACTAGAAATTATCTGTCATTGGGAGAATCTAGCACTTTAGGGTTGAGGTGTAACCCAGTGATACAGGGCTTGCCCAGAATGCTTCAGGCAATGGATTCAATCCCCAGCACTGAAAATAAATAAATAAAAACAAAAAGCTAGTACTTTCAAAATATACTTATTCCAATACTAAATAAAGTACAATATTTTGCTAATATAATATTTATTTGTGCTTTTGCTTATAAGTCATTTATATTATAGAATTAAACTCTTTGTAACTTTTATTTATATCAATAGCTCTTAATTTTTTGTTCTTTAACCAAATACATGAGCTACATGGGATGCTACCATTAGGATCATGTCACAATATACAATGATTCCCCATTAAGGAGAAGGAATGTAGCGAGGTGGGTTATTTGGACATAGTGACAAAATAGATATTTTAAAGAAAACAGTGGGATGATTTAAAATCAATAAATGGAGTTAAATCCACAGAGAAACATATCACAGATCCATTTTTTACTGTTCACCCACAAAAGTACTTAAAAATATCTTACTAGTGTATTCTCCCCATTGGAACTATTCCAGAACCTCGTTCGTGTATCTGTACCAACAGTTAGGAGGTGAAGCCCATCACTTGTGAAACATAAGCCATTCACTTTCCCATTATAAGCAGTGTTTGCTGCAAAGAAAAATACAGTTCAGTTTATCTTTCCCTATACTCAGCAAATATTTAATGATTAATGATATCTTAATTTAAATATATTAAGGGGAATTTATTCAGTTATTTAACACTATGAATTGATTATTTTTAAATTAACCGAACTTTCAGATCATTTGAATTTGAGAAACTATATAAATCAGAATCATAAACATAAAGGAAAACAGGAAAACCAATGGGAAAAGATCTTGCCAAACATATTTTTTCAGCAAGTAAGCTGTGTCATCAAATTCAATTAAATGCATAATTTAACACTAAAATTTTACATTAAACACCTTTAATTCATTATACATTATTTCCATTTCTACATAAAAAATTAAAAATCAATAACACTAGTGTTTCCTATTGCTAAAGAGTTTAGCAGAAAAAGGACAACTGTTTCAGTCTCAATCAAAATTTATATCCCTTTTGAAATGACTTTGAGAAAGCACAATTTCTAATAGCCTGATTAATTTAAAAAGAATTTTAAAAAAACATCAAGTTTTACATAGCTCATCTGAATATACTTCTAGTGCATAATTAAGTCTAATTGAAATTTTTATTCAAGAATTAAATTCTATTATAAAATGCAATCGAGGCACTCTACTACAGGGAACACAGCTGACTGCCTGAACTGCCATTTCTACATTGACAAAACGGCAATACTGTTAAAAATTTCTGCAATTTATTGGGGCTCCCTACATGACATTGAATTTGTGTGGTTGACCTCATTGGTGAAAAAAGTCAGTAATCCAAGGTAATCCAAAAAAGTTTCTCTTTGAAAATTTGGAAGCAAAAGAAACTGCCATACATGTTTGCAGTACATAATGATTACATTTGTCATACATAATACATCTTACATTTTTTGCATTCCCTTCTTCACCCTCCCTTTTCTTTCTTCCACCTGTTATTTGTATCTTGGAGAAACATGTCAGAATTTAACTTAAGTACTTTAAAAAGTGATTCATGGTATATGCCTGTTAAGTTTTAGTTCTAAATGTCTTCCCTAAGTCTCACATTCAGAGGTGGAACCTGGCAGGAAAGGGCAAGTCACTGGGGATGTGATATGGGAGGGTGTACTCTCATCGAGGGATCTTCCCTTGTCACTCTGCTTCCTGGCTTCTACCTGGTGAACAGCTTTCTGCCATGCCATTTCTGCCTCGTAGCCACCTAGCCATGGACTGTAGTCACTGAAACTGTAAGCCAAAATAAATCTCTCCTCCTTCCTTTCAGTGGTAGTGTCAAGTATTTTGTCATGCCTTAAAAATTCTTAATATTTATAATGTATCAATGTAGATTTATTGTTTGGCTTCAATTTAAAAATCTCAACATAAAAATACTACCATTGTCATATTTAGTATTTATATAATCTTCATTACCTGATTCAACAGCTTGTGATATTTCTTCATTATGTGTTATATGTGTTATATGTTGAACAAGACTAATCAAACATCTTCACATCCCATAAATTTACTATACTGTCATCACTGAGAAGAAATAACTGTTACATTGACATGCATGTTGCTAGGGTAGCAACTGTACCCCTCACCCACTCTACTAGCATTATGGCTCACAGAGGTTCCATTATATTAGCACCAATGTATTTGTACAATGGGATTGTTGTACTTTTGCCTTTTCAGCAAAGACTCAACACTCAACAATCACATAAAAATGTGAAAAAATAGCAAGGAAGACAAGTTTTTAAGATCACAAGGAAAAATTGTATTGCTCTTTACATTGTTTTTGAGTATATAAGCATCTTTTCCCTCAAGGCTCTAGGAAATTTGTTAGTATATTATTTTTATTGTTATTAGTCAAATGCTGTCTAGACAATTAACTAATTTCACTTTAAGAATCTTTTTGGGTTGGAGATATAGCTCAGTGGCAAAGTGCCTACTTATTATACATGAAATGCTGAGCTCAATTCCCCAGCACTGCCAAATTAAAAAAATCACTTTGCATGACCTTGATATTTTAACCTCTTTTATAAAAAAAAATGAGAAAGGTACAAATGAGGACAATGTTTTTTCATTTGGCTACTTGTACTCAAGTCATTCTTTGCCAATTAAATAAGAACTGCATTTAATGCCTCCTAGAAATTACACACTTATGTTCAGTTTCTTTCAAGTAAGCAAAAAGAAAGGCAAATATGTTCATGATCACACATTGATTTCTAAACTACTCCTAAAGAAAGAAACAAGAAATCCTATGTGCTCCTAATCAGTTCAAGTCATGGTATTATGTCTTTACAAAGACCTCTACAATATTCTAACTCCTTGAGTTTTTCACGTGAGTTTAATAAGAGGACATTATATTATCCTTAAAAATCCATTTTTCATTACATGTATCCAGCTTATTCATTGCTATAATCGTGGTTCTTTTACAAATCACCATCAAAGCTAAACAATGGGAATACTCAGCAGAAAGTTAGAATGCCCATTCTCAGGTTGGTTTTCTTTGTTTTTGACTGAGAAAAATGTCTACAATGGGAAGAGTGAGAATTTAAATCTTCTGAAACAATTTAGATTTGGACATAACCAACTCTTGTCATTGTTTTCTAGGTCATATTTGGTCCTGATTCGAATTCATGTAGGAATTCCAAGAACTGAAAGCCTCTCAGCTCCTCTCTGACCTGGGAAAAACCAATGAAGCATGAACTAGAAAACAAACTCACCCATGCATGGACCCACAGTGAGTACCTAGCTCCTCACCTTCATGTGTCTCTGATCAACCTTTCCATTGCTATACTCTAAACCTTGATATACTTCAGAAATCATAAATTTCAACATCACATTCTGCAAACTATTAACAGAAGCTTTCAGGAAACTCACCTGTGAGGAGGGCTGGCACCTTTAAAAAAAACCCAGACACAGACCTCTATTAAAACGTTTATATCAAAATAGGGGCTGGGGATGCAGCTCAGTGATAGAGTGCATGGTAAATATGAGGCCCTGGGTTCAATCTCCAGCACACACACACACAAAATTATACCTTAATCTTTGGTTATTAATTTTTAATTTTCTTACTCTGACATGCATATTTCTGTCCTACTGAGTTTCTTTATTGTTAATTTTTCTTGATTTTTAATTTTCTTACTGCGACATGCATATTTTTGTCTCATTGAGTCCTTGATCCCACCTACAGGCCTTTTTGTGATTTATTTCTTTCCTTATACTCATGACTTCAACAATTTTCAGGCACAGGTGTGTACTCTCCCTTAAACGGTGGAAACTGTTACACCTATATAATCTGGTTTTCTGCTTTCTGTGGCTTTAATAGAACTGTGGCTTACATATTAATATGAGCACAACTACTCAGCAAACCTAGGTGTTCCTAATCAGCTCCCTGTCTCATTCAATCTGCTATTCCAGATCTTTACTAACTTCCCTCAAAATTGCATCTTCACTTCCATATTTTCACAGACAGCATCAAGTCTTACTCTATTAAAACACAACTGAGGTCATTAAGTTTGCTTTTCTTGAACTCCTCTAGTACATAAGTTAGCACAAGGTAGGCACCCAGTAGATAGCAATAAATTGAAATCAATGACTAGATGAATATTTTCTATCAGATTCAAAGTAATTCTGGGTTAAAGAAAATGAATAAAAAAACAATTACTTTCAAATTAACATAGTGCTATACTTTTGGGTCAAAAACATGACATGACAAATGATTTCCTTGTAGTTCTAGTTCGTAGGCATAGTCTCATATTTTCTCATTGTTCTAAAGGTGAAATCCTTTAAAATGGATAGTTAGGATTAGGATTTTAATGTAAAGGCAGATTTCTTAGGGTGACATGAATTAAAATCTCTAACAATATTTCTTTTTTCAGTGGCCAATTAATAAGTGAATGTACTAATATATGCATCTTATAACAATATGCATTTTTAATAAATGTCTCTTTAATATGCTTATTATTAGTTACTAGTGTTAATTTAAAAACCAAGTAAGTTATGTTTTGCCTGGCACTTGCCAAGATATAGTCATATCATGGTGACCAGGAAACTGCCAATATTTGCTGTCTATGACCTGCAAATACAACTGTGTGGAAATTCTCAATAAAATACTTGAAACTTGAGATCATACCCATTAGTGAAATAAATCAAACCCACATGTGTAAATACCGTATTGTCTCCCTAGTGTAAGAAACTGACAGAGTAAATAAGATCCAAAATCTACAACAGATATTGTAAAAGGGTAGGAGACTGCTCAAAGGGAAAGAACAATTGGGATGGGGGAAAGGAGAAAAGAAGGAAGGGAAAAGAAAAAAATATATATATACACAAGATATCTAAAACAATTGTAGTACTAATTCTATTGGTTCATGGAAAAGAACAGTTAATACACTGATCAATTTTGCATCTCTGTATCTGGTAATCTAAGCACCTCTTTTGAAGATAACAATACGTGATATAACAACCATTGCTAAATTCCTATCACCTTGTTTTGAAAGCCTATATTGCTATTGTTTTGGGTTTTTTGTTGTAGTAGCAGTTGTTCTGGTTTTTTTTTGTTGTTGTTGTTGTTGGTTTTTTGTTTTTTTCTCTGTTTTTTTCCCTTTACAATAAATAAATAAATAAAATAAAACACTTGAAAAATCAAAAGATAAATTTCCAAAAATATTTCCTATTCTGAAGAAAGTATTATAAAGTGATTAAGTTATGTTCATTATATCTTCATGTTTTTAACAATTTCTGTTCAAATGCTAATGTGAAATCTGTGGCAATATTTTTGACACATGGAATTTTAATATAAGAGGACTGGTTTTGCTTGGAAAGGTCAAGTGAGTGCTTTTTGAAAAAATTAATATGTTGGTCTATGTCAGTCAATCAATATAACTCAAGATTATTTATTTATATAATATAGAGCCATTGGAATAACATAAAAACAGCTTAAAGAAATAAAAATATTACCCCATTTCTCATAAGGTTATAATAAAAAATGTTGATTGTAGCACTTGCATAATTTCTTTCTCTAGAAAGCACAGGTGGCAAGTTCATAGGATAAATGATTTCAACATTTTAATTTAGTTTTACCTAAATGAACTATTCAAGTCAGGAATTTTCATCTTCCGAGGTTATATCAAAAGAAATTCATAATAATATTAAAAGTAGTACCCATATCAACAACTTTTCTTGATAATTTATATTTCATAGAGATGACTAATAATGTACATTCCTGAATTATATTAGAATAATTTACATTAGTATACCTTTTCCAAAGTACTTCAACATTTAAAAAAAATTTATGCCAAGAAAAGATTCACTTAAATATTAAAAACATCAGAATAATATTAGACAATGTTCAGCAGACAAATGTACTGACATAAGTTTCTGTAGTAGGTTATTCCTTTAAATGTTGAGACAATACAAGGTTTTGAGTTTGATCTTCTATTTTGCATTTCCTTTAAACTTCCCCTGTAGCCTCTGTTCATACAAATGTCTCCTCAATGGTTCAATTTTGTAAGAATAATGCACAGAAGAATCTTTCTTTCCCTGTTGATTTTTAACAACTAGCACAAAATACATCACTCATGTCACTTACAAAGAATACATTGTTAGTAGTGATTCTTTCTATTGAATGGTTTACTCAAAGTAGTAGTCATTTCAATTTAAAAGAAATATCCTATAGAATGTGAGAACAGGATCCAGACTGTAAGTCACAAAGTTGTACTTTGGGTCCCCTCATACTGACTGTAAAAACAAATGGTTTCATATAATTTTACTATAAATCATCAGCAAAAGAAAATAACACACCACCTAGAAATGATGACATTTAACAATATGCATTTGAAAATATAAAAGTACATGCCAAAAATACATTTAAAATAATTTTTACTGTTTATAATTAGAAAAACTATTTGAATTGTAATTACACTTTAGTAGTAAGAGAACTCTATTATTCTTATTTTTAAATTTTAAACTAGTTAGAGATTTGCAAGAAGTCACCAAAAGAGGCCTGGCACACTTTCCCTGGGATCCCCTCATGATCATGTCAGGTAACTGAGGTACGATACCAAAACCAGGGTACTTATATGGAAGATTAAATGTGTCTTATGCTTCTATGCCATTTTATCACATCAAATCATTTTATTATAATAGCTTAGTTTTCTGAGTTAATGATACACATCCACTTTTAAGTCCAGTAATAGATTCACGAGAAATCTGAATACAGACTAAATGGAGCTCAAAGACAAGTTGATGACTAATTCTTAACAGAAAAAGCAGCTGCCCGATGTTGAGGGGTGAAGAGATACATGAACAGCCACAGAAATAATACAATTATAGTGATGAGACACTTGATCGTAGAAATATACCGTTTTTTCCTCATATGAAAATATTTCATTGCAAGTGCTTTCATATAAGTAGCTGTTTAATTTCAATTGCAATCTTAGAGAGGCAAATAATTTCCTTGTTTTATTGAATCAAATTAGAAACGTTTCTAATTTTTGTTCAGGAAAGAGTTTGGAAATTTAGTGACTTAAAAGTAACTCCTTAGGCTACAGAAATGGTTGTTTTTCATCTTTTAACCCTAGCAATTAGCATAAAGTCTGACTTGCAAATATCTGTTGAACTATATATAAATAATGACATTTATGTGTAAAGAAAATCCTAATCATCTCATCTAACTAGATATAAAAAAAGAGAAAGCTTATCACTTTGACTTCTCTCCCTAATTACTCTCAAGACAATGGAATAAGTCACAAAACCCCTATCAATTCTTTCTGCTCACATCTTTTCCTCTCCAGCCTGAGTTCCAAGTTCAACAGGCCAGTAGCTTTCTTTACTATCATCCTTCCATTTGTCAAGGAAGACTTTGACCCTGAATGATTAAATGTCTGCCTTTCTGCACCTGTATGCAGGTTGAGCTACATCGGGAATGGCAAACATTTTGCATAAAGGGTAAAACAGTAAAAATGTTAGGGGTAGAGGACCAAATATTTACTTTTGCAGTTTACCATCAAGGCAACCATAGATAACTAGTGAACACATTTGTGTTCCAATATATTTATTTACAAAAAAAGATATTAAGACTCGCCCACATCCAATACTTCCCCAGTGCCTTTTCTATGCAGATGGAGAAAATCTTACAGTCTGCAGACTGGTGTTACTATAAAAAACCATTCATCTCAACTGGGCTCTCAGTAATGACTGCTAGTCCTACTTTTCACTATTTTAGAAGTAAAGTATTCTCTGCAATATTCTGCAGGTATTTCAAATTTTCTCCATTCTCCACAAATATCCTTACTCAGTCAAATCAGGTGATGAGTTATTTTAGTTCATAGAATACTTAGGAGCCACTCAATAGAATTCTCATTATGTGTCAGCAACAAAACTACAAAAACATTTGCTTCTACTTGCCCTTTTTTCCTTCTTCACTCCTGTTACATGGACAAAAATAATTCTTCCCCATTTCAGAAAATAATCCTCTTCTGCACAGTCAGAAATCTCAGATTAAATCTTGGGTATCCATAAATTTTCTCCTGCCGCAAATTGAAGTGTCTTATTTTAAGAGTACCACCCCAGGTAAACAAATCAGGAGAACTTTCACTCTACACTTGCCTTGAATCTTTTCTCCTGTTCAAATTCACATTTTGGCTATTTTTATTCCTACTATACCATGTGATTGCAAACAATCAATTTTATTTTCATTATTTATTGACACATTGTGATAATCCCCTCATCATCTTACCTATCATAATTTGCCAGTAACATGCAACACAGCTGACTTTCTTTAACTGGCTTCAAATACTCAGATGCTTTCTATTTTCCTCTTACTCTCTTTGGCTTCTCCTTATCATGTTTTTTTTTTTGTTTGTTTGTTTGTTTTGCAGGTTTTGTTGTTCCTTTTTCTATCCTATTTACCTTAGTCATCCTCAAGATTTTGAAATATAAACTCTTCAACTGCCACTTGCATGTACTAGTGATTCTAGTAAAATATCAAACTGGGGGAATAGAAGGGATAACTGAATGGGAAAGCTTTCAATCTTTTATCACCGTAATAATATTTGAATTTGTTATGTTTTCAAATACATTCTCTATCAAATTAAGGAATTGTTTTTTTCTCATACACCCACTAAGGATTTTAAAAAACAATCATGAATAGCCCTGTCAACTCTACCTTTACTAGTATAACTATTAAGCTTATGACTCTCTAGACAGTTAGTTAAATTTACACTATTGTTAAATACTGTTGTATTGTTAGGAAAGGTAAGGACCCATTTAGTAGATGTTTAGTATAGGTCAATAGTAGGTTTATATTTGGTTTGTCCTAGAGTTCATAGTATAATTATGATCTATTTTCTATGGTTACAGGTGGTATATTATTAGTCTTTAGAGTGTGTCAATACTTAGTTTTTATCTGGTAGTATATTTGATTCTGATTCTATTACTATAGCCAAGGTGTTACAGCTATTTCTGTTAGTTGGTTTTCTTGGGATGCCAATATCTGGACAGCCTTGTGGTGATTTAAAATATGGTGGCCCATCCCTGGGTACTAGAACAAATATGCTGCAACTTCCCATTGTTACAGAAAACCACTATCAAATCAAATGGATGACTCTTTGCACCTAGGAATCTAGAAGGCAACTGTTTATTGATTGTAATACCAGTAGGTTAGTGAGACCAAGTCCAAATCACTAGCAAAGAGCCAGCCTTAAGTCTAATTTAAGTACAGTTTACAAGCAGAATATAGATCCATAACTTGACAGAGGTCGACTTGGTCCAGGTGGCCAGATTCTGGGCTACCAGGCCATGATGCAATGTTGGGCTATGCAAATAGCCTTGTGGCAACATCTGGAAGGTCCATTGCTTTCCCTTCCAGGTGAAGGCAAATTGGTCCTGACTGCCAGCGTCAGGGTGAGACGTTATAGTCATTCACCACAACCCATCTGGCTTCTGCATGGTCCATAATGAAAGGCTCTATGCAGGGAGTATCATTCATGCTTTTTAATTTCAAGACAGTCTGTCCCATCTCCTCATGGCCTCCAGGCAGCCAGTACTGCTTCATGTACACAATGCATGTGGTCTGTGGGAAAGTCAGCACTACATGGTGTCAAGATGAGCACCAGGCAGTATGTCCACCCCCAGTATGTATTCAGCAACCAGGGAAATATAAGCATCCTAGAGGTATGGGGGTAAGTACCCAATAACCAAAGTCATCTGACTCTTCTGGACCATGATGTAATGATCTCTGTAACCTTTTATGTATGCAGCAGGTCCTGTTAAACAGTCTGGGTTGTATATTAGTGTTGACTCAATTCTGGTACCCATCAATGTTAGCACACATTGCATAGTGAATAGTTCAGTAAATTTGGGGAAACAACTAAATAGTCAATTCCACATATGGTCTCTAGTCTTCTGGGATCCCCAAGGCCTAGGTAGCGTGGCCTGCCTCCTAATAGGGTAAAAGGAAGCCAAAGTCACTTTTTTTTTTTTTTTTTAGCTTCACCAGGGCTGTTTTGCCCGTATTGCTGTTCAGGGCATAACTGCCTCCACAGAGTCAGCAGTACAACCAAAGGCTGCCTGTCTAACTTATCTGTGACCAGACTATCAGCCAGCAGGTCCATCCAGATCTGACACTGAATGACCTTCAATCTGTCCACAGCCTGTCCTTGAAGGACAGCCCTGTTCTCCAGGGGCTTCCCTTTCTTTTCTCATACACCACTACAGTTCTTACAGATCTCATCTTACCTTAGCATTTCATTTCCATATCTCCTGTCTGGCCAAGGCATCAACAACTTCATGAATTGGGTGATCTTTGAAGGGGCTGGAAGGGCTGCCACTGATCCAAATGTGCCAGCCAGCCTACTCACCAGGATCATGTCCTTTATGCGTGCCAACAGCAGTTTTTCATCTGGGCTGTGGTACTGCAGTGCAAACATCAGCTGCTATATGCCCATTTTATGTAGTTATCACCTCTAGATAGTGACTTGCTCTGGCAGGTCACCTGGAATCTCCCAAACCAGGTGAGTCACCATCATCAGCCAATTTATCACAGTCTGATTATCTGCTACTGGGGCTGTCCTCTGCACACCCTGCAGAACTCATCTCATAGAAGGGGTGCTGGCTATGGTGGCTATTTGGGACATCTTTTGTGGGCTTAACTGCATGTTATCAGCCCTATCATCCCATAACCACAGTAGCCAAACAGGTTCTATTTTATTTACTTTTTGTTTTAATCTTTTTTAAAACTTGCAAGACATCCTCGGACGCTAAACAAACTGTTTCTCAGTCCTTTGGGGCCTTACAAGCCGCCAAGAAGATGGTTACAGTTGGCCATGATGAGGACAGAGTCACTTAACAGTCATTCCCTGGGGTCTTTCCTTGTCTATGGGTGCTGTTTCCACAGCTGCCACAAGACCATTCATCTCAATGTCCCAACATCAATTTGTTTGTTTCCTTGATTAAGAGAGCGGTTGCAGCAAGTACCACAAAGGAGGAGGCCATTTTCTTGACATTGAGTCCAATGTTTTAGACAGGTAGGCAGGTGACTGGCCTTTCCCAGAGACTAACAGTCTGGGCAAGCATATAGAAGCTAGAACAGTCCAAAAAGGCAATCATAATGGCATTGACAGCTCAAAGATCTTGAAGTGGCTTTATAGGCAGGAGAAGTATATACTAGCAGTTTGACGGCCTATCATCATAGTGACCAGCTATGTATCAGTGACCAATCATTTTTAAGAGACCAGAACAATTAGATCTGGAACTATTACCTGGGCAATTAACATACTGAAGTACACTGACCGGAGGCATTTTTTCTTCTTAGCTTGTCACCTTTTTAGTTTTGGTCTCTAAACTTTAGTTATTGAACACCCAGAAGAGAAGATCAGTGGTATTAGTATTGTAGTGGATTTAATTATTATAATTTTAATCTAAATAACCAGCATTTTATAATATAAAGCATACTCAAGGACAGTTATTTCTCAGCAACCATAGTTGTCCTAGCAGTTGAATCTCTACAGAATGTTTAACAAATAAACAGTTTTCATTTCAGCATGATAATCATGACAACATTATTTTTGTAATACATTTAAATGTCCATCTTAGCATGAGTAGAGTAACAAAGAGCATATACATCACATAAGTTTTAAAAAGGCTATGATTTGACTGGTAATCTCATCTTGATTAAACCATTTCCCTCATGGGGGTTTTTAGAAGGAACAACCTGAGCTCCATCAAATTAACAAGTGACTATATATGTGTGTATATCTATATATCTATATATATATATTAGTAAACTACTTCCACAAGCTTTCCTCAACATATGTAAACTTTGTAATCTTGTTACTCTCTTCTTATCTCTTCAGAAGAACAAGAATTTCATTATACAGAATCCTCTTATACCAAAAGTATATCTCTTACATTTATAGCTTTCTTAATACTTTTTTCTCTCCCACTTTCTATAACATTATATAACAAACTTGACTGTAGCCCCTTGAATTTTAAAGTGTCCCTTTTCTTTCCCTTAGATAGTAAACTTGACCAACTGCAACAGACCTCTGAGTAACCTTGAATCAGTGTTTTATTATAAAACAACAGAGGAAAGAGCAAGTTAACACTGTAAATCCAAAACTTTGCAATGTGCAAGAAATGCTTTATGCATATCAACTCAAACTGAAAGCCAAAAGTATATTTACCAATTAGTTAAAATACTGAAAATAAATTATTTTTCTTTTACAGTAAACACATAGCAGCACAACTGTGACAATGTCTGGCATACCTGTGACCTTTTTCTGCTATTTTTTGGCATCTATGAATGTTTACAATGCAAGGTGTGTTCATATCTATGAAGTTCACAAGTGGAATGTTCCTAGGTCAAGGACTTACTGTATAAATAAACAGACATTGAGCCAAATAAACAAAATGATCAAAGAGCCCACAGAAGACACTAACAAAAAGCTAGCAGAGCTAAATAAAACATGAATGACCAACACTGAAAAGAATTAGATTCTATTAAAAGATCCAAGCACAAATTGAAGAGATCAAAGAACTGACAAATGTGAGGACAGAGTGTCAGAACTAAAGGACAGGATTATTGCTTCTGATCAATTAATAATAGGCACCTTAAAAACAAGGGATCATGAAAAATGCATCCAGTAGTTCCTAGATGATGCAAACGAGACAAATCAAAGATTAATCGAAATTAGTGAAAAATCAGAAGACAGTACAAATAGCATTAAAAAACTTGTGTACTAAAATAAGAGCAGAAAACTTTACAAATAGGGAGAGAATTTATAATACAGATAAAGTAAGGTATATCAAACCCCAAATTACCATCAACAGAAAAAACCTCTCCACCACATATCATAGTCAAAATCCCAGAAGTCCAACACAAGAACTAAATCTTAAAAGCACTTAGAGACCAGCAACAAATCACTTATATGGTGATAAAGCCATCAGAAGTAAGTAGACTTCCCAACACAAATGTTAAAGGTCAGATGAGCTTGGAGGAAAGTGTTTGAAGCCCTAAAAGGAAATAATTTCCAACTCATGCTGATATATCTTGCAAAAGTATCTTTCAAAATTGATGGAAAAGTAAGCTATATGCACAATAAAGAGCAGCTAGAAAAATCCATAACCAGCAAACCAGCATTCCAAAAAATTCTGACGGACATGTAACAATGACAAAAGGTCCAGTAAAACAAATACACTAGGTAGGGTAAGTAGTTAAATAGATGAGAAAGATAGGGAATGAACAACATTAAAATAAGGCAACAACAGGAACAAGTCAATACCCATCAATGTGAATGGTCTCAATTCCCCAATTAAAAAACACAGACAAGAAATAAAACCCAACAGTGTACTGTGTACAAAAAACACATTTAACTCAAAAATATACTCATAAAATGAAAATCAAAGGATGGATATCAGTATTACATGCAATGGGAACTACATATGAGTTGAATTCCAGAAAATACCATGGAAGATTTAACACTAATGCTTCCCAAGCTTTTTAGTAAAATTGAAAGGGAAGGAGTACTCACAAAGTGATTCCTAGAAGCTAGCATTACCCTGATCCCAAAACCAGACAAGAATCCAACTAAAAAAGAGAACTACCTCAGACACTTTAATGTATATAGATATAAAAAGCCTCAATAAGATACTGACAAGCAGAATGCTATGAATTATCCAAAATATCATACATCATGATTATGTAGGCTTCATCCCAGGGATGTAGGGAAGGCCTAACATAGGTAAACCAATAAAATGTAATATATCAAATAAACAAAAGCAAGGACAAAAATCACATGATCATCTCAATAGATGAAGAAAAAGTTGTTGACAATATCCAACATCATTTCATGACAAAAACAGAAGAAAATAGATATAATAGGACCTTATCTCAATCTAAATGGTAAAAGCCATTTATGACCAACCTACTGCCAAAATCATATTAAACTGTGTAAAACTGAAAGTTTTACCTCTAAAATCAGAAACAAGACAAGGATGCCCACTATCACCACTCCTGTTCAACATGGTACTCAAAACTTTAGGCAGAGAAAGTCACAAGAAAAAGAAATAAGGGAGAGGCAGTCATGGGTCAGGAGGAGAACCAGGAAGCCAAGCCACACCTTCCCATGTGCCAGCAGAGGTCATGGGGCTGAAGAAGAACCAAGAAGCCAAGCCATGCTTTCCCATGAGCCAGCTGATGTGTGAGTTGGGAGAAAAGATGACCCTCCCTCCTCCTGGTAAGCAACTGGCTGATTCAAAGGAACACAGATGGAGATGATAGCAACTAACTAAAGAAAAGAACTTAACACCTGTATTGTTTTATTGACTTTGCAGGCTTAAAATCAATAGTCTGAACATCTATTTAGAGGATAATATTATGCAATATAGTAACCATGGGGGATTTCCTTTGGTCTTATTTTTGAAATCCAATATTGTTCTCACCGTTTTGTTTTGTCCCATTTTATCGTTCTGTTTTCTTCCCTTTAAAAGAAAAAAGAAAAAGAAATAAGGACTTAGGGGAAGATGGAACAGCAGTAAGCAGCAACATATTAACCTGTCCAAGATTTGAATTCCAGACACTGGAAAATAATGACATGGAGAAGAAAAGAAGGAAGGAGGTGACCACAGGGACCCAGCAAGAATACATTGGGAAAACTGGAGCCCACAGAGAAAGTGAAGAGACAGAGAAAACACAGAAAGAGAAGGGGGAAAATCACATTTTCTCCCTGGTTCCTGGGTCACAGAGTGAGAAAGGAGGATCAAATCTACAGAAACACAGTGGGGGCAGGTGACTCCAGAGTCTCCAGAGAGCACACCAGTACAGTGAATGCTGTGCACTACAACAGCTGATGAGGAGCTCAAGTTCAAGTGACTGTTGTGTCCCATGGAGAAGGTACTTGGCTGGATGCCATTTTAGGAAGGGGTGAACTGAAAGTGGGACTTTTGGCTTAATCTCAGGGATCCCAGTGTTGAAATTTCGCAGTGACCCAGTGACCCAGTGAGGGACTATGGGAGATCCAGGGTCAGGGAGCTGGGGTCATGCTAGCAAGAGAGACCGAGAGTGTTTTAGTCTGAACAACTCAAGCCCCAACCCCACACACAGAGGCTCAGATCCCCCTTAGGATCTATGAAGCTGAAAGCACCAAAATCATCACACCACCTCAATTCCACTGCATGTGTGATGGGATCATCCAGCACTGATCTGGGCTTGGTGTGCCTCCTTTGTCTACCAGGGACAGCAGAGTCACACACTGAATTGGACACTACCACAAAACTGTAGACCCAGGAGAAAACCACAGGCTCAAGTCAAAGAGAAAGTCCTTTTTCCTTTATTTGCTTTTGGAGTTTTATTTCTTATTTGCTTTAGTTTTTTTCATGAGTGTGAACACTTTTTTTATTCTTGGTGTTGTTGTTTTGTTTTGTTGCTGATTTTATTTTTCCCTTTTTCTTTTCCTCTGGCTTTCTTCACTGATTTCGTGAAACTTGGGTAATCTTCCTTTGTCCTTTAGACTTGCTTCTAATCTCTTCCTCTTCTTTTTTTCTCTAATTTTTCCACTTATCCTTTTAAAATTTTCTCCTCTGAGGTAAAATCACTGTACTGATGGATATTTCCTTATTTAACTTTCTGATTTGTTTTAGATTTTGATATATAACTATGAATCTTGTACCTATGGTTAAAGGTGGCAAATTAACAGTTATCACAGCTTGTCATTTTCCAGAATATGATTCATACTTGTCTTAGTGACTTTTCTCTCGTTGCTAGACAGAATACCTGATGCCCAAAATTAGGGAATGAAAGGTTTATTTCTTACAGTTCTTGGAGGTTTCAGTCAATATTCATGGGGCTGCAAAGCAAGGTGGCATGGTGGGGCAACTATTCATGGCAGCCACCAAACAGCAAGATGAACCGGGGAGAGCGAGCAAAGACACAACTTCCTCCTGCTCTTATACTGTATGTCAGTTCCACCCCTGGGCGGGTACAACATTCACATCACCAATCCCAGTGCCAGACAACAAACCAATCAAAAACGCCAGACTCAACCCAGTCCATGATTACATGAGGCTTTGGGGGAGACACAGGACTATACCCATAACAATACTATTACTGAATGTACTATTTTAGCCAAGGAGACATAGTTGATATAGTCAGTTGATCTTCCTTTTATGCCAATACTGAGAGTGCCTGGGGCTCATAAACAATACCACAGTTCTTTGCCCCAGTACCAAAAGAACTGAGTGCTAGGGCAAACAGGCAGCAACCTCTCATCCCTAGTAAATGGAAAAGGTATGATCTTGGGTCAGATTCCAAGTAGTAAAAATTAGTTTTGTTTTGTTGTGCTGGGGATCAAACCCAGGGCCTTGTGCGTGTAAGGCAAGAGTTCCACCACTTAGCCACATCCTCAGTCCTGCCCCCTGGCAAAGTTTTAATTATAGGTTTAATTCCTATTTGGCTCTCTTTCTTTGATTTTCTTTTCTGCAAACTCCTATTAGATATATATGGGATCTTCTTGCCCATATTTGATATATATAACTACCTTGTAAATTCTTTTCATTTTTTTTTAATTTTAAAGTCATCCTCCTTTCCACCTTTTCTTTCTTTTTTTTTTCTTTTTTTTTTTACACGGTGTCTCACTATGTAGCTCAGCTTAGGCCTTGAACTTGCTGTGATCTTCTTGCCTTCATCTTCTGAGTGCTGGGGTCACAGGCATAGCAACCAAACCTGCTTCAAATTCCAAGGCATTCTCTCTTGTGTTTATTGGTTTGTGTTCTTTATGGTTTAATCTTCATTTTTAATAACCTTTTTATTTCTAACTTTTTAAAAAATTTCATCTCATTTCTGAGTTTTTCTAACACATAATTCTGTCATAGAGTGTATCTTTTAAAATAACTTTTGGCTATTCTTGAAACATTAGTTAATGTTCTCATCTGTTTGACAGACATATCTCCCTAGCACCTTGGGATTCTTCTTTTCTCTTTGCTCTTTTAACAATTTTGCATGGATTCTGACCTTAATTCTACTCTTGTGCACATTTTTAGTAAAATTAATTTTCATAAATTTTACGAGGGGTTTTGATTTAGAATAATGTCTAAACTTCGTATTGTTAGAATATTCTCTTCTTTAAAGCCCTCTTTATTTTGGTAAGATGTCCAAAATATTGGAGCTCACTTTCAGAGATTTCCTGCTGCTGTTTACCTCCCTCTGCCCTATTTTTTATGGGGGGGCGTGCACATCTTTTTCTTTTCTATTTATTGTTCCTGTACTGCTCAATTTGGATTCTATTAAAGTTACTTTTGGTACTACCATTTGAGTCAAGGCCTTGATTATGCTAAGCATGTGCTGGAACACGGAGCTACACCACAGGTCCTAAACTTCTTTATAAGGGTAATGTGGTGTCAGGATTCATAATAGGGTAATATGTTCAGATTCAGGTGTTTCAAATTACTTCAGCGAGTGTGAAGGGAGAAAGATTGAAAGGAATAAAAGTATTTGTAATACTATTGTTGATATGCTGTGTACTTCAAACTTAATTCTCAAAGATACACTTTTGCTTCTTATGTGTTTTCCCATTGGACACCATGAAAGTACCTGCTGTATGTTTGTTTGTTTGGTACTCGGGATCAAATTCACAACCCCGCGCTTACTAGGCAAGTGCTTGAGCCACTGAGGTAAATCCCCAGCCCACAGCTGTTTTTAAAATAACACCTAAAGATATACTTCAGCCCTCACAAGGCCTCTGCACCTAAACAAATTCAATATTTGTTTATTTCACAATGAATACATTTGGCAACAGTTTGCAGCTTTGACATTCTTTTAAATAAAGTCATGATTTGAAAAATGATAAAATTGAGACTTTTTAATGAAACTTCTACAGGATTAATTTGAGAAAAGACTGTAGTGCAATTCAGAAAGAAAAACTGATACTATAAATTGAATAAACTTTCTATCTCCCTTCAATGGGTTCAGTGTCAAGGGTGTTAACTCGACTGCCATGGGTTGTTTCAACATCTCGGTCTTTGTTTAATTACAGTCCCCAAACCTTTAAATATTAGAAGAGAGAAAATAAAGGTAAAGCTTGAAAATAAGAAAATAATTTATCATAAATAAATTCTTCACCAACATAGAATATAGTATGAAAATGACAGGTAATGTTTAAATTTTCTACTACACATTTACAAGTATTTGTAGATTTGTAAGCGTTGTTAAACTTTTCAAATAGTAAGTTCTAGCCATAATTTTTCACCTGAAGTATTAGCTTTAATTTCACTTAAAGCATGTATTAGCTTTTTTCTTTTTCTTTTTTTTTTTTCAGGGACAGATTTTTATTGCAAATACTCAAAAACTAGCATATACAGTAGAATGTTAATACCCATTTAAAACACTTAATATTCAGTGACACAAAATTTTAAGAATTCAAAGCACATTTTAAGAAGTAAAAATGTAGCATTTTAAATAAAAGTTTATTAGAACTTTAAAGCAAACTACTGTTCATATGATTCATTTTTGTATCTATTATCTTCCAGATGATTAAAAAAAAAACCTGAAAAACCAACTTAGCAGCTAACTTCTAGATAAATTAGGCTAAGTTCCCCAAACCAATTTTTTTATATCACTGCTTTAGGTCTCATTTGAAATTTCTATCTTATAATTACAGAAAGGTCACTTAAATTTGGCTGAATACATGCCAAAATATGTTTTCAGTTTACTGCTTTACAGTATCTACATTATACCATACTTTGGTTTGGCTTTCAGACAATTTTTATGGGTCTATTTTTAAAGACAATAATTAAAACATTAAAAGCATAGTAGCTACCAGAGTTTCAAAAATGGATTTTTACTTTATACAACTAAGTACAATGAGGGATTTCTGCAGTTTACATGCTGACCAAAAGCACAAATATATTATATTTTAGTAATTTCACTTCCACTGAAAGTTTAATTAAAGGTGAGCTTACAGACTATGTAGGCATGCAGATCAAATATTCTGTTTGCATGCTTCTGGCATACTGCAATGTTACATTAAATTCAGAGTTAGGTTACATCCGACCGAGTTCTCATGAGACCAGCTGAGCCCTCCGCACAGCTCCATTACCAGCATCACACTAAGTCTTCATTAACAATGCCAAGTCAGCTATCCCAAAAAGCTGTATGGTTTCCAAGTCACTTCCTTTAAGTTAACTAGGAAAGAAAATATAGGTAACAGGACTTTAAGCTAAGGACTGATAAAGTTTGCAAAGTTTTATTAAAGTAGCTAATATTCTTATAATCAGATCAGCAATCAAGTCTCATTTCTTCAAAAATTTAAATGAGAACTGATCACAAACTGAAGCCTCTGTTAAAATTCTACTTATTTTCTTAAAACTTGGAAATCTATACTAATCCTGCTATTATTGATTAGTCAATTTGTTTAATAACCTAGATTGAATATACATGCAAAGTGTATGAACGACCTCCCTCGCGTTTTCCTATCTCTGACCTCCACCCTCTGTATTAGTTTTTTAAAAAGATATTTACAGACTAAAACTTTTCAAGGTTTATTTCTAACTAATTAAACTGGGGACACCTAGTGGACAAAGATTAAATTACATAATTGTTTAAAATTCCCATTTCTTAAGTAGGTAAAATTAGAAAGGTTTGATTCAACAACTAATCATATTTAAATAAAGTCATGTCATCTCTTTATCAGAGCTTTGACCTCTACAAGGTGGGATGAAAACCCATTGTCTCTTATCTGCCTTTTCACTTCTGAACTGAACTTGGGGCCAAAAAAATGCAAGCGTATGGTAGAAAACAGTAACCAAAAGCTAAAGCTTCTGACCAGACAAGCAAAAAAGGCAGTTGTAGAAGATTTAGAAATATCAGAGGCATAGAGATGGAGGAGCTCAGGACACTGATCCCAGAAAACTGTCTAAAACCTTTTTGACTTATTCTTGAGTAGAGTATGCATGGATTTAATCTTGAAAATGATATAAAAAGTTTGAAAAAAGAATGAACCACTACCACACAGGTCACAGTCTGGACAGATATGAAAGTTTTGAAAACACAAGTGAAATATCTATCTATCTATCTATATTTTTTCTATCCTGAAACTAATCTTGCCAATCAACCCTTAGAACAAAAAATTACCATCCTTTCTAAGACTGAAACAAGACCCAGAGTTTCATAACGGAGTAATCAAAATGTCTAGAACGCAACCCAAAATTACTCTACATATAAAAAGCTGTGAAAATTATTTCAACTTGTACAGGAAAGGACAAGCAATAGAGGTCAAAGCTGATTTGACACAGGATGGTGTATTATCAGACAAAGACTTCAAGGTAGTATTAGAAAAGGTATAAGAAAGCAGTTGTGAACACACTTGAAAGAAATTTAAGATAGAAACTCTTAGCAAGGAAATAGAACAAATAAAAAGCAAATAGAAATTTCAGAACTTTTAAACATAAAATTATTTTTAATTTAATGGACTAAATGTAGATTTTGGCTAACAGAGAAACTTGCAAATAGAGCTAATCAATTTACACAGTCTACCAACAAAGGGAAAAAAATGGGGTGAAGGAAAGAACAGAGCTTCAGAGGCCAGAGGGATAACTAGAAAAAACTAACACTTATGACACTGGAGTTTCAGAAGGAGAGGAGAAAAAATTTGGTACCAGGAAAATACTAGAAAAAAAATGGCTTAAAATTTCTCAACCTGTGAAAGACAAAAAGTCACAAAGCAAAAAAGCAGAACTAATCCTAAGTAGGATAAAGTCAAATAAATCCATGTTTGGATATATTCTAATCAAACTGCTGAAAATTGAAGATAATATTTAAACATGTCAGAGGAAAGGTCAAACTATTTATAGAGGAAAAAATGTTTGAATAACTTCAGATTCCTTTTTATAAAACATGGAGTCATTAGATCTACTCTAAAAGAATTGAGAAGCAATGCTCTTTAGACAGAAGGGGAATTATATAAGAAGGAAACTTGGGACACCAGGAATGAAGAGAAAGCAACAGAAATAATAGATATCTAGATTAATATAATATAATAGACTGTTCTTTCTTTTAAGATGTATTTGATGATTGAAAACAAAACTTATGACATTGCCTATGATGTATATAAATATATAAGACAACATCATCTAGGGAGGAGAGCAAAGGGTGACAACGTTGCCACATATCAAATGAAGCAGTAAAATAACAATTCTAAGCAGAGAATTAAAAGTTATATTTGTGTTTTGTAATTCCTACAGCAACTACTAGATTTATTTATATGTAAACATATATATATATATATATATATCAAGAGATAAAGTCAAAATCACAAGGTCAATTAAAATGGAGTACTAAATAATGTTTAAATAATGCACAAGAAAGTATGAGGGGGTAAAAGACATGGAAAAAACAACTGATGCACCCATTCCTGCTTCTGGCAGTATGAAATGCTTTTGGAAAATTATCAGTTCTTAAATGAAACACATACTTATGTTCCACTATTCCAGGTATGAACCTATGAGAAATAAAAACATCTGGCCATACCAAGACTAGTGCATGAGTTTTCATAACAGCTTTAAATATAATAGCCAACAACTAGGAATTCAGTGTCTATCAACACGTGAGTAGATAAATAAATTGTATATCCACATAGTGGAATACTGCTCAGCAGTAAGGAAATTGATACATGGAAACTGAAGACACTTCAACATAATTATGCTCATCAAAAATGTCAGACAAAAATGATTATATTTAGACAATAGTCTGAATATGTAAAGTAAGCTGAATTAAAATCTCTAGGGATGGATCCTTGACATGTAATTTTTCCAAATATTCCAGGTGATCCCAATATTCTGACAAAGTTTTACATTGTTATAATTTCTCCCATCTGTTATAAAAATGATCTCAGCTATA
>RJWM01024122.1:0-31120 GCA_004363535.1 Dasyprocta punctata | reverse complement strand
CTCTCAGTCTCAGCCTCAATCTCCCCATCCCTGGCCAGGGAATGAGGCTGAGCTCTCCCTGGTCACTGTGACCTGGGCTGAAGCACCAGCATTCTGCCCAGCAGCCATCCTCAGTAATTATCACCCATTCACTCTCCCTTCCTCCTTCTCCCATTCCCTCACTCAGCGATTCATCCTATATTTTTTCAGCATCTACTCTGTGTCAGGCCTTCTGCTGGTTTTTGGTGTGTGACCCACTAGGGAGACGAGACTTCCCTCATCCACTGTCTCACCTGCCCTTGAGGAAGTCTGACCATGGACCTGGCGTGAGGACAGGGATGAACCTTTAACCCCAGGCCAGCCAATTCCTTCTCTCCGCCATGTGGCTGAGAAGCCCAGCCAGAACTGGTTCTCAGATTTGCATAGAAGTGAAAGCAACAGGCAGTTTATAGAACTGTTATTAAAGTGTAGAGGGTTGTTATTGTTTGTTTAGGGGATCTGAAGACTTAGCCATTCCCATTTACCCATAATTCATCCTCTTCTCTCCACCTGTCCAAGAGCTGCTTTGCCCAAACAGTTCCCCTTCTCTGTCCTGCCCTGACCACATAATTGATCTTCCTGACTCCCTGCTGTGCCCTCCTGGCCATCCATTCTCTGCAAAACAAGCAAAGCCATCTTTCAAGACATAAATTCAATCATGCCCATCAGCTACTACATCTCTCTGAGGCTCCTTGCTGGGTTTGGAGGAAAACCCAGGCTCTTACCCTCGGCCTCTGCACTCCCTGAAATCACTCCCCAGCCCTTCCTCCCACTGCCTCAGCCAGGCTGCTGTGCCGTCTCCTGGAACACCAAGCTCACTTCTGCTCAGGGCCTTTGTACTTGCTGTTCCATTTTCTCTGCCTGAAGCACCTGTCCCCCAAATTTCCACTTGGCTGGTTCCTTGTCATTTGGATCTCAGCTCAAATGTCACCTCTTCAAAGAGAGCTTCCTTAAATATCCAATGTAGTGCAGAACTGTCCAGCCCTCCTGTATTTTTCCAAATGGAAGTTCTTTGATAGCAGTACTACATCTGCCATTTGCATTGCTGGAACTCCAGTGCCTGGTGCATAGTAAATGACTAACTGAATTAGTTAATTTGTCTCATTGCTGAGACAAAATACCTGACACCCAGAGTTAAGGGAGGAAGGGCATATTTAGCTCACAGTTTGTTGAGGTTTCATACTTGGCTGGTTCCAAGGCAGGGTGGCGTGACAGGGGGCATCACAGAGGAGAAATAGTTCATGGCGAGCAGAAGAGAAATAAGCAGTATAAGCAGCAGCAAGCAGTGAGGCAACAGCCTCTCTCCCTTTTATTCCTTCCAAGCTACCCACCTTTTGGATACTGCCCCCTTATACCCAGGGTGGGCCTTCCCAGCATCCACACCCAGAACTTTGTGTAACCAATCAATGGACTGATTTAGTAATCACATATCCTAATTTCAGCATCACAGAGTTTAAGCCCAGCAACACACATGCTAAAGATTCAGCCACCTCTAAAACTCCAGTTAAGTTTTAAAGAGTGATTTTTATCATCATGTCATTCTGAGAATTATTTCATGAGATTTATATTGGAGTTTCCCATATTTTGTTTCCCAACCTTTCACATTTTGGACCTGGAGTTGTTTATCATCCTTCACTCCTTAAAGTTTAACCTGAGCTTCAAGAATCATCTATCAAGTTAGCATCTGATCCACCCTAAAACTAGAGAAAAAAGAGAACCAGCTGTCCAACTGGTCTTTGTGATTCAGCATAATTGCTCCAGGAAGATACCTACACTAAATATCCCTTGGGCTCAGTTCCTTCTCAACATTTGGGTCTTGATAACGTAATGCTCTGAAGATGTCATAAGGACACTTTTACAGTACAAAGTTTCCTATACAGAAACTCCCAAAATGACTGCTCAACAGTTGGAACATATGTGGCTGCCCTTAACATTTGCTCTTGAATTTGTAACTCATAAGCCAATGAAGAGGAAGCTCTAACCAACCTCTTACCTAAAGCATCACCCCAGGAGTCTATGACTAATGATTAGTGCCTAACAGGTCCTCATTCACTGTCATTCCTGGGCAGGACCAACTATACAATTGGAACCCAGTACAAAATGAAAAGGGGAGGCCCTATTTTAGAGACCTATGCAGTGGGTTCTAATCTCCTACCCGGAGTTATGGCATAATGCATGAAAGGAAAGAAAGAGCGAGAGACAAATCAGTGGAACAGGCAGGGATCTGGGATGACCAGTTATTTGGGGTGAACAAAATGTCACAAGCCACCCAGAACCTTGATGTTTATTCATTACATTTGAGCAAAGGACAATGAGTGAAGAGCAATGGGTGTTTCTAGGAACAACGTGACTATGGTGGGCTAAGAAGATCAGAGCATTCTTGCAAGGACAAGGACAAGGGGGAGTGAGATAAGGAAACTGTAATTTCCCCAGGTGTCTCCGGCAAGTCTTATCTTGCCCTGTAAGTGCCACAGCAGTCATGGGCCCTAGGGTTTCCAACTGTGAACTGAAAATAGCAGTTTCCATATTCCAATCTGACACAAGGGCAGGACAAGAACAGTATCTTCCCTAGAATCAGTTTATAATTCATGGTTTCCAGCACCTTAGTTCAAAAAACAGAGGGGAAAAACATCACAAAAGTACTAAAATATAAAGCCATTTCTTTTCTTCATATTTCTTTGAACAACATGCAGACTCCATTGTCCCATCAAACAATGCTTACAAAACACATGTTCAAAGACTGAGAATCTCAAGGCAGTGACAGAAGAGCATTTAACCAGGTGCAGGTTCTTCTGAGCACAGGGCCCTGTGTGACTGTAAGTCACACTTGCCTGCCCTCGAAGCAGGTGGTGTTCCTGGGGCTGAGATGACAGGACCAGATTGGAGGAGGCCACCATGCCAAAATGAGAATATATGGGTAGGGTCAAATATTCAGAAAAAAAAAGTTCCCAGAAAGGTTTATAAATAGAATATTACAGATAGAAAGAAAGCACAGGTGAGACCCACAGCTAGAGACAAAATTCCAATCTAAGCTATTGTGGGCAGGGAAGAAGAAGGCAACTCAGGAGCCTGGAAAATGACAGCCTGAGACTTGGGAAGGAGAAAGCCCAAATTCTAGTGGAAATCAAAGGCTGAGTGAGAATACAAAAGCAAATAAACAAATAGAAAGCAGGAGAATCTCCATAGTCAGAAACCAGTGGGCTAGAATCTGGCATCTCCCGTTCTCCAGGAGCCTAAGGAATGGTTAAGAATTCAAAGTCTAGGTATTGGCTCAAAAGGAATTCTAGAAAAGCCTGTAGAAATTTAAATTAATAAATGTTTAATTAAATGTCCCAAAAGCCCTCTTAATAGTTGACTTTGGTATTCGTGAAAATTCCAATCTGAGGTTTAGTTTTACTCGCTTTTAGACTATGTCTAAGTGTGCACAGTGATGGCCAAGAAATCGCTGTCAATTATAAATTAAAGTATAGCATCAAATGCTTTCAAAAACAAAATTATAAAAATCCCTCTGATCATTTTATGGGAAAAGAAGCACTTAATGTGGCAGTGAGAGCATTTTAAAGTGTTTGGTACATATAAGGTGAAACCTCGACAAGGCAGGTTGGTAAGGGCCTGGAAAGATCCTGGAAGGCCTCAAAGAATGGGGGTGGAGCCAGGAGTCTAAGAATCTTTATTCCTCTCTCAGAGTGGGAACAGTAGCAAACTCCTCCTGTGTGCAGGAGCTAAGGCTCCTGGAGAGAAAGATGGGCTGCCTTCCCAGGAAGAGTAGTCTCCTACTGTCACCATCTCCCTGGGGATGAGACCAGCAATCCATGACCTGCAGAATGGAGGAAGCTGGAGAGGGGAATCCGAGAGAACAGAATGAAGAACATACCCTGGAAGTACAAAGGAGAGGAAGGCGGGACCTAGCCCCTCAACTGTCCACAGTGCAGACAAGAGTGGCCCCAAGGAGCTCCAGATCCCATCAGACAGAGCTGGGTGGAATGAGGCCAGGTTCCAGATGCGTGGTCACTGGGTGAGGTTAGCTAAGAAGGCTTGTGGATGAGTCGAAGAGTGGTCACAAAAAGGGACTTCAAATTCCAACCCCTAGTGCCTGTGACTACAACCTTATTTGTAAACAGGATCATTGCAAATTCATTAAATTAAAGATCTTGAGATGAGATCACTCTGGACTAACCAGGTGCATTCTAAATCTAATAACATGGATAATTGTTAAGAAACAGAAGTGGGGAACACAGGAAAAGAAGAGAAGAAATTCGGAAACAGAAGCAGAGATGGGAGTGATACTGCCACAAAACAAGATTCACCCTTGGCAACACCTTGATTCTGGACTTGTGGCTTCCAGAACCATGACAGAAGCCACCCAGTTAATGGTATTTTGTAGCATGTTTGATAGGGAAGACCTAGGAAACCCCCCGGCCCCTGTTATTTCTACCACAGGAGACTGAGTCTTTATGAAACTAAGCACCAAGAAGCCAAGTCTTTATGTATTGAAAGACTTCTTTTATGTCTTTAATTTTAAGAAAGAAAGAAAGAAAAGAAAAAGAAAAGAAAAGAAAAGGCTAAAAAGCCACTGCTCTGTGCTAATGGGTGTCTATCTCAAATGCGGGGAAGGCATCCAGGGCATCTAATTCAGCTTCCACTCAGGTGTCTGTGGCCCATTTTCACTGAGTTTGTCATAGAGTGATTTCACCCTCCCCTAAAATCATGTGTTGAACCCCCAAGACTTCAAGGATCCCCCACCCCAAGGATGTGACCTTCTGTGGAGATGGGGTCTTAATCCAGTACAGTAGATGTCCTTATTAAGGGAGGGTACTGAGACAGAGAGACTTGTAGAGAAGGAAGGAAATAAGAGGTGACATAGGAGGAAAATGGCCAGCTGCAGGCAAGAAGGAAACCCTGGATGACTGTTTCCCTCACAGCCCTCAGGAAGGTCAATCCTGATAACACCTTGGTTTTGGACTTCTGATCTCCAGAGCTGTGAGACAATATATTTTGGTTATTTGAGTCACTCGATGCAGTACTTTGCTAATTGTGATGTCAACTTGAATGGACAGAGAAATGCCTAATGGATTAGTGGAGCACAGTTCTGGTTATGTTTATGGATGATAGACAGGTAGGCTGATTAATCAATGACCATGGAAGACCCACTAGGATGGGGATGTCACCAACCAATAGGTTTATAGTCTGGATGAATTAAAAAGGGAAAGAAGGAAGCCTTCCTTTCTGCTTCTTTGGAAGAGCTTCAGTCGTGGTCATCTCCTTTCGATGTTTCTCTCCATTTCCTTCAGGTGTCCAGTGCAGATTCTTCAGCCTTCCAACAGATGCTTTGGCTTTCAGACACAGCTCACACAAGACTCTGCAGTTAGCTCCTGGGCCTTCGAATTTCACCTGGCTCCTCCTGCTCCCCAGTGCACAGATGGCCATTTTGCAGCATTTCACCCTCAGCATTTTTGCAGCATTTCAAGACTCAGCAGGTGGGCATTGTGCAGTAAATCTTTTACAAGTATATAATTCAATCTGCTTCTCTAGTGGAACCTAACTGACACACAACCCTAGCAAACTAATACAATCCTCAGCCCAGGTTTTAACACACCCTGAAAGAAGGATGAATGAGTACAACATTTATTTTCGTAGTAAGACTTCTTCAACTATTTCAAAATAATATGGCACCTCAGTGGTCGAATGCTTGCTTAGCATGCATGAGGCCCTGGATTCCATTCCCAGCATTGCAAATAATAATATGGGGTTGAGATGTTACACAGATTTGCATGATAAGACGTGGTACCTGGGGAGGCTTTAATGTCTGGTCACATTTTCAGGAAACTTCAACAAGGGCTTGCAACAGATAACAACGTAACAGAAAGTCTCCCACATGGAAAGGACTCAAAAGATCACGTCTAATTAAATTGAATGATAGAGTCCTGCAAATTCCCCCGTGCCCTGTGCACCTATAATATGGTTGCTTAATAAAACTATCCAAAATACAGGAGGGAAAAGACAGTGATTACCCTAATGTTCTCAATGAAAGGATAGTTAAATAAATTACAAAACAAAAATTCAGCCGTCTTTTATCCAGCTAGTCAAAATGATACTCATCAAAGCAGCACAGGAAATATCTAGAACATCAAGTTTTGGGGAGAAAAAGCAACATATGACAATGTATGCCATTTGTCATTACATTAGTAAAAAACATTAGTAACAAGAAGATCAAAGGGGAATTTATACCATTCAAGTAGTTGGGCACTGTGTAAGGAAAACGTAGGAACTGAGAAATAGTCTAACAAGGTATAGAAAAGGCTGAATATGGAAAAGTTGATTCATTGAGTTTAAATAATAAGACAGATAGCATAACCCAACCAGGACTTTAAGCCCAAAATCTGTCAATAAAATATGCTGTCCACTTATATTCAAAACCTGAAGGTTTAAAACACACAGTCCTTTGGAAAGTCAGGCGCCGGGCGTGTTGGCACACACCTTTAATCTCAGCACTCAAGAGGCTGAGGTAGGAGGAGTGTTGTCAGTTTGAGGCTAGCTTGGGCTACAATGTGAGCACAAGGCCAGTGTGAGCTACATAACGTGACCCTACCTCAAAAAACTAGGGCCGGCAGTTTGGCTCAGTGGCTTAAGCACCTGCCTGGTTGTGAGTTTGATCTGTGAGGTTGTGAGTTTGATCCCCGGTGCAGCAAAAAGAAAGAAAAAGAAAGAAAGAAAGAAAGAAAGAAAGAAAGAAAGAAAGAAAGAAAGAAAGAAAGAAAGAAAGAAATTCAGGTTCCCCTTGAAAATGTCTGCAGTCCGTTTTAATCAATCATTTCCTGAGAATTCTCTTCCCTTCATTAACTCTTCAGGCCAGCTGCAGAATGAGGTAGTCTCACTGTGATGCAACCAGAGGATGGAGGAAGCCTCCTTCCTCCCTGGCTTCCTCCCTACCATTCATCCAGGAGACTCCGTGCCTGGCCCGTCACAGTGAGGCTCCTGTCCCTGCCTACCACCTTCACAGACAGACGGTTGGTGAGGACTTGACTCAGAACATCTGAGGCCTGGGTGCCTCCCCCCATCCACCAGAATTCCTCTGGCTGCCCCAAATGTCCCCTTGATCCTCCCAGGAAACTACAAATTCAGGACAAATTGTCTACACCTAAACTCCCCTTTCTCTTCCTTCAGCTCCAAAAAAGTACAAAAAATTGGGGTTCACATAGGCCTAGGCGCACCCTGCACTAGTGTCAGGGAGCCGCCTGACAGTTGGACTTCAGAACTATTTACCCTGAAGTAACAGCTTCTGGGGTTCTCAGCTTTGCTGAGCTCTTCCAGAGCCTTCTATACACATAGAGGGGACACATCCTTCAATCCACTTTAACAGAAAAATCTACTTTGTATTAATTTTGACAAGCACCAATTATCTAGCCTGTAAAGCAGCTCTAGGAAGACCATAAGCCACCTATTACTATTTCTCTACCCTCTCCCCACATGCAAAAAAATATGGTTTCAAAGAGATTTATCAAGCAAAGTGTGTTTGCTAGGAGTTATTTCCTTTGTTTATTTGTTTTTTGTTTTTGTTGTTCATCAAAGACACACTGAGGTAGCTACCAGTCAGAACTACAGATGGGAGGGCTGGGAGTTTGGCTCAGTGGCTTGAATGCCTGCTTGGCAGGCATAAGGTTGTGAGTTTGATCCCTGGTACCAACAACAACAGCAAAAAAAAAAAACATTCAGAACTACAGATGGGTATGAAAGATGTAGGCTACAGACCTGCAGGACTGCCACTCCCACCAAAAGCAAAGACATTGAATTTTAATTTCCCTTTTCCCCTTTTACCTTTTGGAAATATTAATAAATGATAAATTCAATACTGAGAAGTCCCTTCAAGTTCAGAAATCACAGGTTGGTAGTCACTGCTTCAGGATGGGGATGGGAGAGTAAATACTAAATGAAACAGAGTTTTTGGCTTTGAGGAAGAAGAAGAAAAATCATGTAAATAAATCCACCCCAAACAGGTAGTTAGCTAAATTGTTCCAACCTTGTCCATTGCTCTTCTAACATGTAGACCAATTAAGGTTTTCAGGCCTGAAGGGAAATATAACGAATGTATTTTATTCCTCTGATGAGCAAAAAAGACACTTAAGTATTTGTCAAATAAATGAACAGTGACCGACATTTTTAAAGACAATTAATGTTTATAGTGCATACTGCTGGGTAAGACTTCTTAATCCATGATCGCACAACAACTCTAAACCCAAAATTAATCAAAGAAGGAAGCACAGCTGCTGTTCCAGGAGTCTGTGGAGACTGTAGGTGATTAGGTTGGCAGGGCCTGGGGGGAGCACACCCTGAGATGACCCCCTCTCTTCAAATGCTAATTCATTCTCTTCTCTTGAAGAACACTGCCTCCCATCTTTGAACCCCTATTGGGTTAGATTGTGGTTATGACTCTGTGGGAACCCAGTGCCATGCCAATTAAATGCCAGAAGTCCTAGGGCAGAGATCATTAAGAACTGGGAGAGTTCACTGTTGGATGGTGAGGGCAGAATCCTCAGAGACATGAAAGGTGTGGGTAAGCAGAGAGGAACCCACATGGCAGGCTTGGTCTCTCTTTTTCTTTTTTTTTTCCTTTGATAAGCCCAGGACATCCTCACATGCTAGGTGAGCATTCAGTACCAAGCCACACCCAAACTTGAAACAATTTTTTTTTTTTTTTTTTTTTTTTTTTTGTAATACTGGGGATTGAACTCGGGGCCCTCACTGTGAACTAGATCAGATCCCCAGACCTCATTTTTTTTCCCTTCTTCTTCTTTTTTTTTTTTTTTTTTTTTAGACAGGGTCTTGCTAACTTGCCCAGGCTTAAGACCCTTCCATCTCAGCTTCCTAAAGCACTGGTATTACATGTGTGAGCCACCACATCTTGCTGAAAGCAACATTCTTGACAGGGAGACCAGTTTAAACAAAGGCACCAAAGTGGAAATTAATCACAAGTATTTGGCCAACTGTGCAAAAATTGGTCAAGAAAAGGCTGGAGTTAAGGAACAGGTGGGGGATGAGAAATACATCCCTGGCAACAGAAGAGAAACCCTATCTTTAAACTACCCAACATGATGTGTGGGTTTCTATTACCAGGAGAAAAACTTTAAATCTGCAAGTACTGTAAAGTAAATGCCACTGTACTGGGGCTTAAGAGTCTTCCCCATTAGAGGAAGACTCAAAGACCCTGCCTAACTCTCCCCTGGGGACACTTGGGCTCTATAGGGTTAGCAACCCTCCTGGGTTACACAGGATTGAGGGGTTACTTGGAATGTTCCAGTTGAAACTGCAACAAGTCTGGGCCAACCAGAGGAGTTGTTCAGTTCATACCGCATCCAGGAAATGCAGGATGCTGACCGTGGGCGCACAGAGCTTCACAAAGGATTTTCCCATCCTCTACATCATCTGCAAGCAAAGAACCAAGTCCTGCCGCCAGGCTCAGATTTATGCCTCACTGCTCCTTGCCTGGTCCATGCACTTACAGCACAGACACCTCCCGGGAGCCGGTGAAAGATACAGGATGTCAGGCTTTCACCAGTTGGATTAAAAGCCAAACCTCAACCAGATCCCCAAGAAGTTGATGTGCACAGTCAAGTGTTTGGAGTGCAGGAGTAACGATGGAATTTGTTCCTGGAGTTGGCCAGGAGTCTGCACATGCTGGTCCAAGTATCATCTCAATGTTGGGGAAAACGTCCAAAGGTATGACTGAGTACATGACAGCTTTTTATATCCAGTTACAACCTCACACTGCAAGATGCTGCAGCACGCTCTGCTGAAGTGTCACTTCATCCATTTGCTTTATTCTCTTCCCCAAATTTCCAGAAAGATCCCAGTAGACCATAGCACCGTCCTGGGTTCAGTAGCTGTGCTGCATGTGAGGCCGGGCTTCTCAGCCACTGCATCATGGACATTCTGCACCAGACCATTCCTGGCGGGGGTGCCTGTCCTAGGACAGTGGCACGCTCAGCAATATCTCTGGTCTTTACCTTCCAGATGCTAGCGCTCTTGCTCCTTGTGACAACCAGGAATGCCTCCCAACATCGCCCAATGCCAGGCAGCAAATCAGCCCCTAGTTCAGAACCTCTGGGTTAAACAAACAGATATGCTCACAGAAAGAGGAACCAAAGGGAGATGTGAGAGATCTGCCAGGGAGTTCATTAAAGTCAGGAAAACTAGGCCAGGCTGGTCCCTGCAGGCTCCACCAGTGAACCGGCTGGGTGACCAAGGGCCATCCCTTGTCTAAGGAGAAGCCTTCTGTCAATGACACAAATGAAGACAAGCAGCCCCCAGCTGCTGTGAGCTCACGCCATCTGCCCTCCGCCCACAGCTGCTCTGTATTATTTAACCCACAAAATGCAAGTTGCCTTTTTTAATAGTGTACTAGGATGAATTATATTGAAGGCTTTCTAACAGCATTGTTTAAAAAAAAAAAAGAAAGAAAGAAAGACTGAGTAGTTTACGTGTGAATCACCAGAGTAAGCCATCTGGCTCAGTCCTCAGCAGTCATAACAGAAGGCAGAAGGTCTTCCCAGGCAGGACACTTGCAGCTCCATTCCCTGCTGCTGGCCAGCCCCATTTACTATGTGAGTAGCCCCCAATGGCCAGGGTCTGTAGAGGGCCTCCCACCTCTACGTTTAGCCTGGCCCGGCCCTTACCCTCCCTCAAGGCATGTAAAGAAGGTTAACTACTGCATTTTGCCAATTTTAAGATGCACTCTCTCCTCCCTCTTCCCATTGCCAATTCAGTATCTTGGAAATCTGGATTCGTTTTTCAATAATGTTACAGTTGCTGTCAGCCAGATGGTAGGTGGGATGCAGCCATCACGGCCTGATCATGCTCCAGCATTAGCACTGACATAAAATTCTCCATATGGTCTGGAAGATTTGGAAGAAAATCCAGGCGAAGCAGAGGGATACCCTCTCAGCATGCAGTAAAGCAATGGTCATGGGGAATGGGTAAGTAGGGAAGAAGATGTCTTCAGTAACATTCCTAAAGGAGGCAGAGTGGGCCAGCCTGACATCAGTGCCAACCAGAGTATGGTTCCTGGTCCAGAAGTTGGAGAAAATACCAAAGTCTCAGGCTCCAGCCTTGACCACTGAATCAGAATTTCCGAAGGTTATCTTGATGCCCTTTGGGATGCATGCTCAGCTAAGAAGTGCTGCCCTGAATACATGGTTTAAATCTACCAACCTACCTTAAATCAACAGATTTGTGCCAACAGCTTTCAGTTTCTTTAGCGAGTCCTTTAAGGAATGTTGTATCACCAATACTCTAGACAAAGACTGTACTGTATAAAAAAAAAACTGCAAGTCCCAGCTACTTGAAAAATGACTGGGAAGCAACACACTAGACATGAAAAAGTTTTTGGAAATAATTCATATGTATATATAGATGGCATACTTGTATAGATTCCTTTGTGTGTATGCATAGTGTTTGATAAGATTAAGTCTAAAAGGGCTGGGGATTTAGCTCAGGGGCACAATCCTCTGCCTCACAAGCAGAAGGTTTTGAGTTGAATCCCTGTTACCAAAAAAAATCAAAAATAAAAATAAAAAATAAAAAACAGATTAAGTCCAAAACATATCTTAATTATTAAAAATCTATGTAGCTCAGTACGAACAAGAGCTTGACTAGCATGCACAAAGTCCTGGGTTCAATCACCAGCAAAAAAAACAAAAAAAAAGTAAAAATCTAATTTTCTAAGTATAAGCACATGTTACGGTTTGGGGCTGTTTTTCTTTTTCATTCTTGACAGTTCACAAAATATGAGCACATCTTCAGGTTGGTAAAGTCTCTTTTTTTTTTTTTTTTTTTTTTTGTACCAGAAATCAAACTCAGGACCTTGAGGTTGGTAAAGGCTTATTCTCAATGTAGTATGGAATTCTTGATCAAATTTTTCGCAGCCTAACCTGGATCTCTTGTGAGTACAGTTAAATGAAACCTTTCCTTCAGCAGGCTAGATGATAGCCAATCACCACTTCTAAGTAATACTGTGCACCATGCCTAAAACAGTGATCTGCCTTTCTTCAACTTTATTTTCCTCCAGCAGGCTCTGAAGTGTCCTTTCTTATCCTCCCAGCATTGCTGTGGTTTCTCTGATTCTCTCCAACACACACATTTAATTCCACTATTAGGGAGGCTGAAACAGTAGGATTGTGAGTTTGAGTCTAGCCTGGGCAACTCAGTGAGATTCTATCTCTAAGTAAGTAAACGAAATAAACAAATAATAAATACCTAATGAAGGAGGCAAGAATAGGATGCAGATCTTGGAGTTGGCATATCTAAAACTAAATAAAAGGAAAATATTTCACTTAGATTTTTTCATTGTAGTGGGCAAGGGGAGCAGGTTGTGGGTTTGCTGGGCTTGCTCAGTGTGTCTGTCTGTCTTCCCTGTGAGAATGTCAGCCCCAGAGTACAGAGACCGTGCTGATGTTGTTCAGGCTTGGCTCACAAGCACCTAAAGAATGGATCCACAGAGCTAAGTGCTGAGTAACTCTGCCAGATTCACCAACAATTTCACCACAAATTCAACAAATCCAAGAGGTTTAAAGACCCCCTTCTGTCTTAGGCCAGAGATTCTTCACTGGTCAGGATGAGAACAGAGGTGGAGAGGGCAGAGAAGGTGAATCAGGATCATCTGAGGAATTTCTAAAAGCTTTGCACATAATGCCCAACACTTTACCACGTGCAAAGCTCTATTCTAAATACTTTACCTGCCACAACTGCTTAATGTCCCGAATAGCTTTATGGAACCATTCCTGTCACTATCTCCGTCCACAGATGGAGACTAAGGTGTCCCTACACTGACTGCTGGATTTGCGGAGATGGATCTCATTGCCCAGGTCCCATCACTGAGAACAACTGCACTGGGGACACTTTTGGGGATGGGAGGGTCACAAATCCTTTAGCATGTCATGGAAGAGATACTGTGGAGCCTGGGCTTATCTAAGTTGAAGGCTGAACCAAATCGCAGATGTCTGCTGGGTGGAGGGGTGTGGCACATTAAACTCCCTGATGACAGCTCCCATGAGATGATGTGCAACCTCAACCCTTGTAACAGGGCCCCCTGCTCATGGTTGATTAAAAGTGTGAGGTCTCTCTGCATAGAGCACCTACCCAGTAGTCCTAGTTTGCCTCTGGAACCTCCCACTTCCTTTTCTAATTACTTGGAGGCAGCATTCCGCAGCCCCCTGCCCTTTCCTATTCATGCCTGAAGACCAGCATTTCCAACCAGTCTTCTGCAGACCCATCCTGGGCCCCTGCCCACCCCCTGCTCCGTAAGTGTCCTAAGACCCCCAGAGCACTGACAGGGATGTGGAGTCAGTCCTCTCTGCTAGCAGGGGAACACAGTGTTCCATCCTTCTGGGCTTCATCTGCTTCTCTAATTTGGAAAGCACCAAAGAGAACAAAAGAAAAAGAAAAGCCTCCCATAACCCACCCTTTCCTTCCTTTCTACCTTCCTTCCTTCCTTCCCAACTTCCTTCCTTCCTTCTTTCTTCACTCCATTCCTTTCCTCATAAGGAGTGTGAAGAGTAAAAGGTACCTCTGTGTCATCACCAACAGAGATAAGGGCTATTAGTAGTTTGACATATTTCCTTCTAAAATATTTTATATGCATATATATACACATACATGCATGTATATTCACATCTCTGTATTTATATAGATATATACATGCATAGATACAATTTCAACTTCTATGAATTTATGTATATTTACTTCTTTAAATATGAATTTGTAAACATTTGTACTTGTGTGATACGTAGTTATGCTAATTACATAATCACGAAGGTACGTGACTATGTTTTATAATACATAGCTTACTCTGGAGGGAGCTTTCCCACCCAATGCCATTTCATAGACATCTGCCCCAGATGATGGCTCTATTCACCCCCACTTTCTGTGCTGTGCTGTGTGGTGCCCACTGTGGAGCTGTGCTGTTTCAACCAACCTGCCCCTCTTGAGGGACTTACAGGACATCTCGAACCATCTGCTGGCATAGACAATGTGCTAATGACTATTGTGGGTCTCTTGTTAAGCATGGATAAGGGTGTCTGTGTCTCCTCCTAGAAATGCAAGCAGGGTTATAGGGGATGCAGATGTTTCATTTTAGAAGGTATTGTCAAATTACACTCTTGAAAATGTTCTTCAAATTTCACTGCCATTATCAGTCAGTGGAAATTATTATTTTTTTCCCCAAATCTGAGAGGTACTAAATGGTACCTCAGGGGGTGAGGATTTAGCTCCATGGTGTAGCATCTGCCTGGTTAGCATGAGATCCAGAATTCAATTCCCAGTATCCCCAAAATAAATAAATAAATAAATAAATGCATCTCAATATAGTTTCCCTAGTGTTTGAGAGCCTCCTATATGCTAATGTACCAGCCGTACATCAAAGAAGTAGACGGTAAGTGATTGTGCATGATGCATAGTTCTACTAATTACATATTCACCCCTAGTACCTCATGGACAGAATTCTAGCCCTGCTCCTGCCACCTTTGAACTGGTGCCTTAATCTCATCATCCACAACATGGGCAAGCTCAAACAGCTGTTGGAATGTGGAGATGATATAGATAAAGCATTTAGCACAGAACCTTTGCCTTACTTTAAACTTAAGCCAGCCTTTGAAATACTATATTCTCTATGAAAGCCTTTCTCTCTCTCTCCTTTCCTCTCCCTCTCTCTCTCTCTCTCTCCCTCTCTTTCTCTCCCTCCCACCCCTTTCCCACATACCCAAACATAAAGTTCACCTGTGATTTTACCACAAGTCTTTGCCTTTCCACTCCAATTTGCCCTGTTGTTTTCCTCCCCAATCATTTTGGTCTTTATGCCCACAACTCTCTTGCCTTGTAAAGGCAACCCATTTTTCCATAGAGGAACCCTTCCCTCCATTGGGCCCATACCCAATTAGGTTGTTCTGTGAGCTGCTCTTGTACCCACCTGGCCCAAGCACTATGGGGAGAACCTTGCTAAAATCCTCACATGGCTATGATCACAGCTCTCGCCACATCTACCTGCCAAATAAGCCAATGGAGAAAGTAAGGAGAATAACCGCTATGCAGATTTTGCTTCGTAGCTCAAGCCTTTCCTCTCCGCGCACACAAACCATCTCCTGTGCAGTCTATTCCAGGAACACAGCATATTAAAAACCCTGGGTTTGAAGTGTTCTCCTTCTTTACTATTTGGAGAACACGAAGGCAAGACTCTGGCCTTTTGCTATCATTTCCCTTCCTTGTGCTCTTGCAAAATCCACTCAGCTAATCCACAATTTCATCTGCTGGTCTCTAGATACCTGCCTCAGCTGGGACAAGATGTCCAGCAATGCAACTGGGAATTTGTATCACTCCTGGGTGATTTCCGAAAAGGACTCAGCCCCCAACTCTTGATCCTCACAGCTTTGCCCAAAGTGCAATGAGACCTGTGCCTGTCAGTATCCAGCTGCTAACCCCCATTCTTAAAGTCAGAGCCAAGAAGTAAAAAGCTCCATCAGAGGCTGGAGAATGTGGCACTAGGAGCCAGGGAGCCCCAACGAGACATGGCCAATGGACATCAGCGTGACAGAGAGCATGGTGCTACCCTCTTTTGGTCAGAGTAGTTTATGGGAACTAGGGGCCATAAGAAGGGATAGGGACATTTTACAATTCAAACCTTGAGGGAGGGAGTACCTGGTCCTTACCTTGTCCAGGCAGAGCCAGCTGTGAAGGGCATAGAAGTAAAAACATTTTACCCTCTGATTCTTATAAAGGGGATCTCCATGCTGCTGAAGTCTATAATCACAGTGCTCCCCTGCTCTCCCCGCAAATGGAAACCAGAGGCTCAAACAATCCTCGTACAGAAGCATTCCTAGCAGCGTGCAACCAAAGTAGGTTCCTCCAGCCAACAGGAGAGGTCAGAGGAGATTGACATTTGCATGCAGCAGGACCAAAGCAGATCTGAGATGATTTTTTTAGCTGGGTACAGTGACCTTTCATTCCGTGTTTATTTGGAAATGACCTTTAAGCAGCAATCAACAAAAACGAAATGTTTCCAAGGAATAAATTAGATAATGCAGATGTCCTCCAGTGGTAAGTTACATACAAGGACTACAGCACAAAATAAAAGCAGCCCTACCTCAGGAAGTCAAGGACTAGTCTGTCCATTAGACTAATAAGTGAGAATAGAGTCCTAGCAACCTCTGTCAATCAGACAATCAAGAAGCTAAAACCAAGGTGACCTGCACAGGAAACAAGATTATTTCTAGAATTGATCCAAAACTACCAACTGATGTTTCATTTTGATTCTGTTTGGAACATAGGTAGCTGCATTACTCGGATATCCAACAGGTGATTTGCCATCTGAGGTGGGGGTGGGGGATACTCAAGGCCTAGGTGCAGATGGCAGCTTCGTGAGTTCTGTGTGCCCCATGCTAGCTTTATTCTGCTGGAAGACAGCATTCCATTACATTAACTGATTCCTTTCTGAGCATCTTCCACAGTGGGTGGAACTGAGCTGCTAGTTCCTTGGGAGGTGCCCTTCAAGGTCAAGGATAGGGGAGAGAACTGAGCTGCTAGTTCCTTGGGAGGTATGGTCCTCTCCACCATGCCTGGGTTTCTTTGTGTGTGTGTCTTTTGCTTGGTATGCTCTGTTCTTCTTTCCTTTCCACATTCCCAGGTTCCTCCTACTTTCCTGTATCTGTGTCTACACATGGAGCCAGACCAGTTACTCCCTCTGAAACAGAACACTTTCAAAAATAGAACTCAGAACCAAGGACTCTGGCTTCTGCTGCCAGTTCATCAGTGAACTATAGAATCCACTGGACTCCAATCCCAGGCCAAGTACTTCCTCTCTGTCCTGAGGGATCCACTGGTAGGGGACACTGACTGAGGGAAATAGTGTGCTGACCTTTTGGACATGGGTTTCCACAACCCCCCTGGGCACCTCTTCTGGCCCATTCATTTGTCATTGCTACCAAAGCCAAGGTCACCTCACAAAAGACCTTACCTGGCATAGGCATGAAGTCAGAGCCCCACCTCCACCCAAGGATATTCCTGATCCCTGACTCAGTTTCCTTAGAAAGAGAAGAGTAAGGTAGGGCTACAGGAAATGCCACGAGAGAATGGAGAATGTGGTATTAGGCTCCAGGAAGCCCCAAGGAGACAAGGTCCATGGGCACCAGAGTGACTGAGAGCATGGTGCTACCCTCTTTTGGTTAGGATAGTTTATGGGAACTAGGGGCCATAAGAAGGGATAGTGGGTTTTTACAATTCAGACCTTGAGGGAGAGAGTGCCTGGTCCTTGCCTTGTCCAGGTGGAACCCACTATGAAGGGCATAGAGGTGAAAATACTTCACCCTCTTACAAAGGGCATCTCCATGCTGCTGAAGTCTATGATCACAGTAGCCCCCGCAAAATGGAAACCAGAGGTTCAAACAATCCTTGTACAGAAATGTTCCTAGCAGCATTTTTCACAATAGGCAAAAGGCAGAAGCAACCCAAGAGTCCATCAGCTGCTGAATGGATAAGCACAAATAGATACAGCTAGATGGAGAACATTACTCACCCATGAAAAGTAATAAAGTACTGACACCTTATAATGTAGACGAGCCTCAAAAACATGGTTATTGAGTGTTTTCAAATGAGATAGACACAAAAGGCCACATATTATATGATTCCATTTATATGAAATAACCAGAATAGGTAACTCCATAGAAAGAGAAAGAAGACTGGTGGTTATCAAGGTAGCAAACTGCTAATGGGTATGGGGTTAGTGGCAAAAAGTTTTTGGAACTAGATAGAGGTAGTGGTTGAACAATTTCATGATTGTACTAAGTGCCACTGAATCGTTCACTTAAAATGGTTAATTTTATGTTACATAGATTTCACTTCAATTTTTGAAAGCTCTGATGATGTGGGGCATGATGGCATAGCTGTCATCACAGTGCCCTAGGAGGCTAACACAGGAGGATCATAGACTCAAGCTCAGCTTGGGTAACTTAGTAAGACATGTCTCAAAATTCTGAAAGGGCTAAGGATTTAGCTCAATGGGAAAGCAGTGGGTTCAGCCCTCAGTATTGAAAAAAAAGTTCTGATGAGTAGGCACAAAATAATTTAGCTTCAGTCTGGGTTTCTGTAGATGCACTTTGCCTGACTGGAGAAGAATTATAAGAGAGGGGGTCCACTCCCTCCATTTCTATTCTGATGTCATTTTATTCTTAAATAGACACAATTAACTTATAGTCTTTTTTTATTTCTCTGATAGAATTACAGAGTTCACAAACTTAATTCATCCCACGATTCTGGGGCAGATAGCCACCTGTTCATCACCCAGTACAGGGTTTTGTGAACAGAAGCAGTATTTGCCAAGTGCTTCTGTTTGGGAACTGAACTGTTTGCAAACAGAAGCATTCATGAACCAAGGTATTACTGTGCATGTCTATTTGCTCCTTGACTCTGTCTCCAAGAAAAAACTCTGACTCTCAGGAGGGCAAAACTATGCCTGGTCCGATGTCAGAGCCCAGCCTAGCAATGTTTCAGAATGAATGGAACTGTATGCATTATCCTGTTTACATGTTCCTTTCCTTCTTAAATAAAAACTATAAATGTGTTGGTGGAATGTAAAATGATGGAGTTGCTGTGGAAAACAGGGTGGGGCTTCTCAAAAAATTTCAAAATTGAATTACCATAGGATTCCATTTCTGAGTATACTCCAGAATTACAAACAGGCTAGTGATGTGGTATTTCCACTCCCACCTTCATTACAGTGATATTTGCAATAGCCAAGAGGGAGTAGCAAGCTTAATGTAACCAATAGAAGAGTAAACAAAGGAAGTTAGGCGACACATACAAGAGAATACTATTCAGCTTTATGAAAGGGAAATCCTTTTTTTTTTTTTTTTTTCAGCATCTCACTATGTAGCCCAGGCTCACCTCAGACTTACAGTGTATCCCACTGAGATCCTCCTGCCTCAGCCCCTCAAGTACTGGGATTACAAGTCTATGCCACCATGCCTGGCAAGGAAGGAAACTCTGACACATGCCACAGCGTTGATGAACCTTGAGGATGTTATGCTACATGAAATAAGCCAGTCACATAATAGCAAACAATAAATCCTTGTACACACACCTGATATTTGAAACAGTTAATATCATAGAAACAGAAAGTAACATGGTCACTGCCAGGGACTGGCCTGGGAAGAGAGAAAAGGGGAATTTGTATAATAATAGATACAAAAGAGAGTTTCAGTTTTTGAAAATGGAAATTCTCGAGATCTGAGGTGCATATGTGCCTATAGCTAACAGAACCATACATTTAAAAGTGGTAAGACAGTAGACTGAATGCTACACCTTTTTACCACATTTTACAAAGTAATAGACACACATACCGAAGTATATGTAACTTCGCATCTTTGATATTTTTCAAATTGGGGCTTGTGAGGGGGCAGCAGAACCCAGGAGACCCTGCTGCCTGTTGTTGAGTGGGGACTATCCTGGTGGGTGGTGTTTGGGGCAGCAGTGCCTGTGAGAAGTGCTTGGCTTCATCTCCCGTCTCCAGGAACCCATCAGCACAGATTGGAAAAGTGTTACATGGCTGGATGGAGTTGCAGGGGGACCATCCAAACAGGCTTATGAAACAAGAGTCATTAACAAGAAAAGTCACCCACGTATTCTTTACCAAGAACTGGGTTGTACAAAACTGGGCCCTGAAAATGTTAAGATCAACTGACAAAGTGGGTCTCTCCTGGAAGACAATGAGAACCCTTTACCCCAGCAGGGATTGAGCAGGGGTCATGGGGCATGCTAACCTGCAAATGTCTGAAATATTTGAAGGAAGAGAAGAAGCAGGAGTGAACTAGCCCCTCACAAAAGTTAGTGCAAAGATTAGCAAACTACAGCTCACAGGGGAAACCTGGACCCCGCATAGTTTTACAAATAAAATTTTATTGGAACATAGTAATAGTCATTCATTTATTGTCTATGGCCACTTTGATGAAGTATAGGCCACCAAGCCATATTTACTCTCTAGCCCTCTACAGCAAAAAAAAAAAAAAAAAAAATGTCCAGTCATGCTCTAGAGGAAGAATACAGTGATCTACTCTAAGGAAGACCATAAAACTTCACTCTTTGTCAAGGACCCATAAGTCCTGACTTTCCTTCTTTTTATTTGCTGTTCTGCCTCCAACTCCCAGTTGTGTTGGAACCAGCACAGCAAATCCCCTGCTGCAGATAAGGCAGCAACATTTATAATTGGTTTTTGGTACTAACTGGAGTCACCCACCTCCCTCTGCTTCCCTGGCAGGCTTATCTTCCTAATCATGCATGATTTAGGCCAACGCTGAGAGGCACCCACACTCCCAGAAGAGCCCAGCTCCACTGACTGCAGAGTTGGGGGAAGCAGTGTAAATCACCTCAAGGGGTCTGAACACCAAAGAAAAAGGCTGCATTAGGCTGTGATGAGGCATAAGATCCAGCCAACGTTGAAATGCAAATGAGAAATGGAGCTTGCTTCTAAAATGATTGCTCCCAAACTTCTTTAGTTAAGAGACTCCTTGAAAACCTGATGAAAATTAGAAAATTATGATGTTCTCCAATTCAAGAAGGTTCACAGACCTTTGAAACACGTCAATGGACACCCAGTTGTGAACCCTTCGTGGGGAACAGAGGTGTTAATTCTTCATTTTATCCTACCAAGCAACCCTTTCTTCAAACAAGATCTCACAGAGAGGTTCAGTACTTAGAGAGTCTTAAAGCAGGGCTGTTCTCTCACGGTCACGCCATCCTCTGTTCATGTGGCAGTCCTGGAGTCGCTTCTCTCACCACTTTTCCATCTACTGATGTTGCCTATGGCCAGAGGTTAGAGCATGAGATCATTGTGCAGGCTCCCTCAGGTGGAGCCAGGGAGAGGCATCAGAGGAGCCGAAGCTTACTCTTCACCCAGTGACTCACCAGGGTCTACTTCTCAAGAGACTCAAAGACATCTCACAGCTAATGAAGTTGGAAGGATATTACTTACAGACCGTGGGCCATTGCCTTGGAATCCAGGAAGTTTATGTCAAGGCAGGGAGACCACAGAACATTACATTATAACACAAAAGTTCATCAAAAGACAGAAAGAGAAAGAAGTTATACAAAGCAGTCAACAAGAAATTACGAGTCTTTTAAAGGACAGAAGAAAATGCAAGTACCTCTTTTATAATCTTAGTGGATGAAAAAAAAGGTATAGATGCATACAGATGCTCCTTGCATATGATGGTACATTTTGACTTAAACCTTAAGTGGAAAATTACATAAATCAAGCATGCATTTAATACATCTTGCATCTTAGTCACTTTGTCATCACTGGAACAGTATTCCCAACACCCACAACTGAAATAAGGAAAGAGGATTTTTTGGCTCATGGTTTTTAGAGTACTTGATTTGCAGTTAGTTGGCTTCAATGCAGGAAGAGAATAGAGGAAGGGTCTGGCAGAGAAAAGGTCTTCATGCCCTTGTTGCCAAGAAGCTGAGAGTGAAGGGAGGAGCAGGGGAGGGATGGATCCACTGAGGAGTACAGCATCCCCATGATTCAGTCACCTTCCAAAAGTCCTGCCTCCGAGGACTTGCAAGTTTTGGTGGCTTTCTAGACCTGAGCCACAGTAACTAGCACACTGACCAATCACAGGAGGACAAACACTGTGGGAGGCTGAGGCAAGATAATCAGAAGTTTGAGCCCAACCTGGATCACTTAACAACTTAGCGTAACTCTAAATACAAAAGGGATGGAGGTGTAACTCAGTGGCTCAGTGTGAAGGCCCTGGGTTCAGGCCCCAATACCACACATGAGAGAGAGAGACAGAGAACAGACACAGACACAGACATGGACACACAGATAGGGAAAAAGAGAGAGAGGTGGAGGGAGGGAGAAAGAGAAAAAGAAAAAGAAAAAAGAAAGAAAGAAAAAAGAGAAACTCATCCAATTCTTTACAACTGCTTTCAGTAGTAATAGCTAGTTGTCTTTAGGATTCCATTCATCTCTTTCCTCCAGAAACTTCGGTTCTTGGTTAGGCACAGAGCCACCTCAAATGAAGACATTTCCCAGGTACACTTTGCCGCTGTGCAAGATCGTGTGCTTGAGCTCTCACCAGAAAGTGTGCCACAACGAAGAAGCATGTTTTTCTTTGCTTTCCCTTTCCTGCTGGCATAAATATGAAATAATGGTTGTCCCAGTTGCTGGCCCTTTCCACCATTCAGGACCTTGAGGATGAAAGCAACCTCCACTAAAGCAGTAAGACACAAGGAACCATGGCCATTGACACTGTAGATCACAGCCCCAGCCCCAGACTCCCTCTAGACATTTTTCTATCTAATTTAAGGCACTATTACCTAGAACTTTCTATTACTGAGAGTTGAACCTAATTATGAGTAATGCATAGACTAAGCATAAAAGGGAACTCAGAAAATTTGTTGGAGGATCTTCTGAATACGTAAATTACTCTTTGTATTCTAGATTCCGGACCATAAACTCCTTCCTCTCATTCACCATATAGAAAACCTCAACAAAATGCATGACTGCAAAATTCACAAAACTTTGACCCAAATTCATTTGTGTGTGTTTAGTACTTCTATGGGGAAAGAGGATGGCTGGCAAAGAATATTTTCTTGCTCTTGGATATTCCCCAGACACCAAGATTTTAATAGTGGCACCAAACTGACAGGCGAGTTATTAATAATATGGCATTGCGCTAAATGAGCTAGAAATGCAGCAATGGAAAATCAAAAGATTTCATTACAAAACTCCTACTATTATGTAAATGCATTGCATTTGGGAAAATGACTAAGTATGAGATTCATTATAAGTAATATTTTCATCCCAACCTTCATGGCCTTTGGAAATTTCAACACATGACCCAATTTATTAGCTAAAAGAAACAGAATCTCTCTGGAATACTTTCCAATGACTTCCATAAATTTTTAAACTTAAATCACTCGTGCGAATACTTTATATTGTTAATCATGCAAATGCCATTTATTATTTTTAAAAGCCCAGGCCATCCAAAAAACTCTGTTAATCCTGAATGTATTCCCTAGTCTTACTATGATTTTATTATATAGAGAGATCACTGGATTAAAGGTACATACAGTAAATATATGGAAATAAATGATAGCATGTGTTTATCCATCAGAATTCTTACTTGTGCCTGAATTAAACTAGCTTTTGACTTCTTTAAATGAAAATTAAATGTGGGAAATGCTTACTGAGCAGCTTAGAGAATCCTCAAGAGGGACAGAACAACCAGACATAAAGGTAATAGCCAGGTGTGACCCCATAATTAACCACAGAACTAGCCAGTAAGGACGGTGGTGCTTTAAACCCTTGTGCCCTGGCCCCCTGGACACTATTTCTGGGACCAGGTCCTTATGGCCTCTGAAAGCTTGAGATAATTGCCCCTGCATTGTCCCTGATTCTCTCTGTCACTTTCTTCTCATTCTAAGCCATATGCAGGTGTATGTGATTAGTATTTCCTGCTCATGGCATACAGGCTGCTTATCTGGAGCAAATCCTTTGGCCTCTCTGCCCTGTTTTTCCATTAATGAAAAGGGATTATTAATGTCCCCTTCTTCACACTGTGTCCTACAGATTAGATAAAATAAGGCCTATAGAGTTCTTAGCACACACACTAGGGAGACTCGGGAATCTGATAACCTGGTGAATCTGGTCTTGAGCTTGGTCTCACAAGGTGGGAGTTTCCTCATACAAAAAAAGGCAGTTTCTATGGTGGGGCATCAGAAACGACAAATAACCACAACTATGCGATCAAGTGAACGTAATTTTGCCAGGATGACAGTCGGATCTAACTATTGTCCCAGGGTTTTCCTCCAGTGTTATAAATTCTGAGACACCCTGAAATGGTTTTTATAACACTGGACATTGTCTACAATTTAATGGAAGCACTGCTGAAACAGAAAAGCAGCAATAATTGGATGAAAGTAAGTTGGAAAAATTTTGACCTCTCCCTACTCTTGGCACTGGAGATCAAACTCAGGGCCTTGGGCATACTAGGCAAGCACTCTACCACTGAGCTACATTCCCGGCCTCCAAAATTCAGATTATTTTGTCTTATTATTTTCTCTCTACTTTGATATGACTTGTGGAGTATTTTCCTGTTGCAACAACAATGTGTGCGTTAAAAGCAAGAAAATACTGACAGCACAATGAATATAAAAATGTACATGATCTCACCACCTGGCCGCAAGTAGCATTAGTTCTCAGACAGTGGCTTTGAATTTAAATCCCAGGTTAAACTGCCTGATCCTGACCCTGAGCAAATCCTTTGCCCTCTCTGCCCTGCATTTTCCCATTTTTGAAAAGGAGATGTTAACATCCCCTTCTCCATAGCATGCCCTGCAGATTAGGGTATCCTGTGGAGTCCTTAGATCCACCAACTGCACAGTGGGCTTCCAAAGACACTGACTGTGATTTCCCATCCTGCCCTTCCATTGTTATTTTTACCAACAGGGCACATTTCATCAAACCTCTTCTTAAATTTCATTTAGTCTCCAAATATACCAATCACCAACAGTACAGAGCAAGAATTATTAGGGAAAAATATTTAAGTCAAAAAATAAAATAAAGAGGGAAAACAGTGGGGAAAGTTACTAGGGACTGAACCCAAGGCTTTCACAATGAGCTACGTTCCCAACTCTTTTTTTAATTTTGTACTCTGACACAGAGTCTCACTAAGTTGCCCAAGCTGAGCTCAAATCTGAGATCTTTCTGCCTTACCCTCCTGAACTGCTGGGATCACAGGTTGCACCACCACATGCAGTTTAAGAAATCATTTTTAAAATTCTTAAGACAAAATAGTGTTTAAAAAGTTTATGAAGTCTAGTGCAGTTGTTCCCAGGGTGCACCAAAATTATCAACTCAAATGTGTACCACATGTATTAATTGGAGGGACAATTAATATTGTCCTCTTAGTCAAAATGCCAGCCTTCTTGTTCATCAATTCAAGGGGCAGAGTGGAGCTGTCCTAGGAAATGCTTATACCTGGTGGTAAACACCAGCTTTGCTAGGCTTTGCAAGGTACTTAGCAGTTGAAGTCAGATACTCAAATCCATGGGAAGTCCATTGCCTGGCAAAGCTTCTGTCCAGCAGGTGGTCACTCTGGGTCTGCAGTCATCAGCGAGTTGGACAGTAACCCAATCCTAGCATATGCAAACAGGTGCCTGCACAGTTGGAGCATCAGGGTGACCCAGCAATGAGTGGAGAGAGGATAAACAAGTCACCGACTGAAGATATAACCTTCATATCCCAGCAAAGCCATTGTGGTAAACTCAGAAGACCACCATCAGCTAGAATAGTGATAGGAAAATAGTGAAAAATAAAGAAGTTCGGGGTGTCTGAATTTCTCTTCCCTCCTCTTGTTAACACCTATCCAGCCTAGGACACACTTTTCTAGTGCCAGTGGAAGATGAAGCCAAAATGACATCCAGGCCATCTCTCTGCCACCACTCCCCCAAGTAGTTCACCTCCTCCTGGATGGAATCCCAGTGAGCTTTGTCCTATTTCAACCGTGCATCCTGAAAAGGCACGCTTGTTCCAGGACACTTCCATGACGCTGGAGATAGCATTTTCTTGGAATGCCTGGCATCGCCTGGACTGTCTCTCCCTGGGCTTTTTTGTGACCAGGAAAAGACAGCCAGGGTATGGGAAAGGAGCTGGGCTTCAGAAGGAAGTGGTACATACATGCTCCCACCGTATCCCTGAGATGAGGACTACGTGAAGCAAAGGGTGTGTGCATTAATTTGGTTGTGCTACCCATTTTGTGATGCAGCAGTTGTGACTGAAATACACAGTGCATGTTTAAAATTTTTAAAAAATTGAGCCATGGATTTAGCTTAACGCCTCAAGCACTTGCCTAATAAACCTGAGGTCATGAGTTTGATTCCCGGTACCAAAAAAAAAAAAATTATTACAATAAAAGGTATGTTGCCATTATTCACCTTCAAATTCCCTCCCTCCCTTCAAACACATTTGTCCCATCCTTCTTGCCACTGTCTGAAGCAGTTCTGGAAGTCCTCTTTTATGACATCTGTTCAAAAGTATGGGGAATGCTGCTACTGAGTGCCATTATTTCTGTGGAGAGACTTTTTATGTCTTTTTTGCTGTCTTCACCTTTCTCACTGACTCCAATTAATCTTTCTGTAAAATTTAAAAGCAAAACATTCATTTTGAGTAATCATTAAAATTCTCAAGATGAACTGGATGTTGCAACAGCTGCTCTCTTGGGCTTAGGTGCTGTTCCTTCACAGAATCCATGCCTGAATCTGCAATACATAATTTTTAGGTGCCATTCCAGTGGTATTTTGCCTTTTAGCTTTTGCACTCTGGTTATACTTTCTCTTGCATTTGGCAGGGTAGCCACATTTGCCTCAGGTCAACTTCTGAAGGCGATAGGCCTTACAGCCCCAGTAGTAGCACAGCATGTGTGTCTTATTACAATGCTTCCCAGAGGATAACATTTCCTTCATCATCTCACTTGTGCCACTGAGACAAAAGAGAGTTCCAACCAATCTTACGTTGTTCTTCTTTGCTTCACATTGCAGCTGATTTTTCATGGTCTCTTACTATTTTTAAAATATCTTTCTTTTCATGGTCACTAGCTGCAATCCTGTCTCTTCTAGATCTGATATTCTGTCCTTACCCTCATTCAAACTGTTGCTTTCAGATGGACTTTGTTGAATACTTTTAATGGAGTTTTTAATCTCCTGGATTTTGGTTTGTACCTGTTTCATGGATTCCATTTCTTCCCTATAATGGGCATTCATAATTTCTACTGTTCTCTTGGCTCCTCTATTTTTTTTATCTGTGTCTGCTTTAATGTCTTTCATTTTGATCATTTCTTTTTGCACTTTAGAGGTTATTTTTCCTATAACCTCTTCCATTTATTTTTTTTTCACTTCTATTGCTATCATTTCAGAAAGTTCCAGAGAAGACAGCTAGTCTGCCTTCCAGGGGCCTGCATGAGTGGCGTGGACTCCAGGAAGAGAAAGAGATGGCCCTCTCAAGAACCCGCCCCACTAGGTCAGAGAGGCTCCAACCAGAAGACAACTAGTCTGCCTTCCAGGGGACTGTGCAACCAGCGCAGACTCCAGGAAGAAAAACATGCACCTCCCATACTGCCTACCGGCGCACAGGCTAAGAATCAAGGACAATTCCACCCCCACACCCCCACCCCAGTAAAGCAAACTGCTGGTTCAGAGGCCTGGCTAAATTGATAGCAACTAAGGTACATAAAGCAACTAAATGCTTGTATTGTTCAGTTGATTTTGTAGGCCTGGGGCCAGCAGCCTGAGCTTCTCTTGGGGAGGATGACAGTATGCAATGTAGCAAATATGGGGGATTCTCTTCTGTCTTGTCTTCAAGGCCCAATATTGTTCTCGTTGTTTTGCTTTATTCTGATTATTTTTTTTTTTTTGCTTTAGCCCAATATTGTTCTCATTGTTTTCCTTTATTCTGATTATTATTATTTTGCTTTATTTTATATTCTGTTTTTATTGGTTTTGCTGTGTTTTGTTTTTGGTTTAATTTTATTATACCTGTTGGAATGGTCAACTATTCTGAAAATAAAAAGATATATTATAGTAGCTATTGTTTTCATAGTATCTTTCTTCGAAATTCCATACCAGTTCTACTGCTTTGTTTTGAATGACTTTGTTCTGTTATGTTTTATTGGATTTTACTATCTTTAAAATAAAAAAAAAGAAAGAAAGTTGCAGTCATTGACTTCTGATTTCTTCTATCCCGATAGTGACAATTCATATAAGAAACACCCAGCTGATTGGTTAAGCATAGTTCTAGGTGTGACTGAATGGATTTACTGAAGACTGACCCCAGGTAGGTTTGTGGCCTGAATGAAATAAAAAACGGAAAGAAGGAAGACTCACTCCTGTTTCTTTGGAGGAGCTCCACTCTTTGCCTTTGCCTTGTACATTCATCTCTTGGAACCTAGGAAAATGTCAAGATGAAGGAGCAAAAAGCAGACCTTTCAACCTTTCATCACAGACCCTTTGGCTCCCTGATACAGACTTCCACGAAAATCTAGAGTGAGGTCCAGGCCTTGAACTTTTGACTAGATCCTTCAAATCCACAGTATACAGACATCTCTTTTGCACTCTTCCACAACTGACTGTGGGTAGTCATTGTGAGGCTACGTTATAAATTCATACATATATCAGGACTCTCCCATGGGTAACCAGCAGGGACAGGGAGAAGCAGCCATCCCAGCCCCACACACATGCTGGCCACTGTCAGGACTCTCCTGCAGGTAACCAGCATGGGGAAAGGAGAAGCAGCCAGCCCAGCCCCTGCATGCATGCAAGCTGCCATTGTGACTCTCCCATGGGTAGACAGCATGGGCTGGGAGAACCATCCAGCCATGCTTTGGAGAAGCCCAGAGTGTCTGGAGAAGACTGCCTTGTACTCCACCACCTCCTGGGGAACCTGGGCTTGGAGAAACCCAGGTACCTACCCATCCCCATATAACCATTGTGGGATGCACCTGGGAGCCCACAACCTGCTCATCTGGAGGAACCCAGGAAAATGTCAAGATGAAGGAGCAAAAGGCAATCTCTGGCCTCTAGCCCTCACAAGTCCAGAAGACATGGAAGAAAGTGAAAGTTGCACACCTGAAATTTCTAGGACAATGGCAACTGAAGTAAAGAAACTACTTCAAGAGGCTGTAGAAGAAATCAGATCAGAAATAATATCTGAAGTAAAAGAAGAAATGACAAACATAATAAAAGTGTTCCTGAGCATATCTAAAGGAGACATAGGTTAAAAAAAAAAAAGAGGAGCATAAGACAATGAAGGAAACCTTGAATGAACAATATAGAAAAGAATTGGAATGCATGAAACAGACACAAATGGATATCCAGGAAATTAAAAACTCCACTGAAAGCTGGCAAAATTACTTGAAAGAAACTGAAGGAAAACTTTCAGACTTTGATGACAGGAAGGCAGCTAGTGATCATGAAAGGAAAAATCTCTTAGAAATAACAAGGAACCAGGAAATAACAATTTGACAGCTACAAGATGACACAAAGAAAAATAATTTAAGAATGGTATGTGTAAGCGAAAAAGCAGGAGTCAACACAAATGACATAAAGAGATTATTTACAGAAGTAATAACAGAGAACTTCCCAACAATGGGAAAAGGACCTGACATACAGATAAGTGGAGCATATAGAACTCCAACTAACCATAACCAAAATAAATCTACACCCAGACATAATAATCAAGATCCCAGAAATTCAGCGTAAGAACAGAATATTAAAGACTGTTAGAGAAGAGAAACAGATCACCTATAAAGGAAAACCAATCAGCATCACTGCAGATTTGTCAACACAAACCATCAAGTCAAGAAGAGATTGGAGTGAAGTGTTTCAAGTCCTGAAAGAAAACAACTTCCAACTCAGATTGATGTACCCTATAAAACTATCCTTCAAAATTAATGGTGAAATAAAATACTTGCATGACAAAGAACAACTGAAGGAATTCATGCCACCAAACCACCCCTACAAAGAGTACCCAAGGATATTCTAGAGAGAGACAAACATGACCAGGACCCAGGAATAGCAGCAGAGTAGGATCACTGCATGGGGCAGACAACTGAATGGGAGGGAAAAGTAGGGAGCCAACAGCAGGATAAAAGCAAGGCAGAGACAAATCAGTGCATATTGGTGATAACCATTAATGTAGATGGCCTCAATTCACCAATAAAAAGAAACACAGTGTTATAGTTATGTTTGGATGGCCCCCCTCAAGCCTCATGTAATCATGGATGGGGCTGAGTCTGGCGTTTGTGATTGATTTGTTGTCTGGCAGTGGGATTGGTGGTGTGAGTACTGCACCTGCCCAGGGGTGGAGCCCTGTAAGGGTGGGAAGAAGGCATGTCTCTCTCTCTTGTTCAGTTCGAACTTTGCTGTTTGTGGCCACCATGAATGGTTGTCCCCACCCTGCCACACCATGCTGCCTTGCAGCCAGCTGAATATGGACTGAAACCTCCAAGAACTGTTAAGATACCTTTTCATCCTTCATGTTGGGCATCAGGTATTTTGTCTCAACAATGAGAGACACACAGGCATAGTGGATCAAGAAACAAGATCCATCAATATGCAATATACAAGAAACATTAACTCAAAAGGAAATTCATAAACTGAAAGTCAAAGGAGAGAAAGCAATGTTCCATGTGACAGGAAACCAGAAAAAAGCAGGGGTAGCATGCCCATCAACTGCACAATGGATAAGAAAGATAAGGTATCACATAGGTGAACATCATGTTGTCACCCTAGTATAAAAAAACTGAAGGAGTTAGTGAGATCCAAAATGTACTATAGATATTGTTAAAGTGAAAGGGGAAGAAACAACTAAAAAGGGAAGGTGGTAGCCATTGTTAACTGCCTTTTATCTTGTTTTGAAGTCCTGTATCATTTTCATTGTTTTACTTTGTTTGGTTTTATTCTGTTTTGTTTGATTTTATTATGTCTGACGGTATGCACAGCCATTTCAAAGTTAGCAAGATATATTATGGTAGCCATGGTTGATTTCCTATTATCTTGTTTTGAAGTCCTGTATTGCTTTCACCATTTTGTTTTGATTGGTTTTATTCTGTTCAGTCTTATTTGATTTTATTAGGCCTGATGGTATGGGGAGCTGTTTTGAAGATAATGAGGGGCATTGTGGTAGCTATTGTTGATTTCCTATTACCTTGCCATTCTGTCATCAAAATCTGAAAGTTTTTCTTCAGTTTCTTTCAAGCAACTTTGCCAGCTTTCAAGTATTTTATTATAACAACAGAAAAATAAACTAAGATACTGTCCAAGTCCATCATTCTTCCTATCGCCTAAATCTCTTCCTAACTCATTGCATATGTATAATATTTACCACCTATTATGAAACTCTTTCAACCACACTTTTTTCTAGTCAATCATCACTGTCTCCTTCCTCTTCTCCACCAAGCTGCTGAAAGAACCGATTACACTTGCCATCTCTACCACCACTGCACCCATGACAGCTGTCATCTGCCTCACACCTCTTTCCAAGGCACCAGTAACCTCCTGGTGGTAAATT
>RJWM01024121.1:0-30540 GCA_004363535.1 Dasyprocta punctata | reverse complement strand
CTCTAGTGCAGAAATATTTATCTAAAATTCCAGTTACTTTGATTCCATTAAATACAAATTTAAAATCAGTCCTTCATATTTTTGAGTACAAATAATATGATACAATTTCTGTAAATTTATTTTTGTCTAAATATATAAATACACACATATCTAGATTATGTTCATCCAATGTTAATAATGCTGTTCTACATGGTGTAATATAAAAATTCCTGTCTTCTTTTCTTTATTGATTGAAGTAGTTGTACTAAGCATCCTTTTCTGCATAAAAATAATATCACCATTTTTAAAAAAATTCAAAAGGAAGCAGCGGAGAAAGAATTAAGGGTTGTCAATCAGTGTTAAAACAAGGATGGTGGAACTGAAGGTGCCTAGGCAGGTTAATTCTATTTCTTTGCTTAGAACTTTATTCATCAGAGCACACAGCCACCTGGGAAAGTCACTACCTGTCCTGAGGAAATAAAGTTCTTGTTGTCCTCTGGTTCCTGAGGAATGCTGTGGTATAAAGGCACCAACATCAGCTCATCTCTACTTGTCCAGTGTATCAGCTGTGTCTTTCCTTTGAATATAATTCAGCAGTATTGATACTTTATCTGATATTGTGCACTCGGAGAAAATGGATTTATTCTTTCAGGAGGCATCTATTGAGCACTTACAAATATGAGGTGTTAAATAGTGATTGTAACACATGCTGATAAGCTTTGAGAATCAAACACCGAGACAGGCTATGAGGATTGTTCATAAGGTGCCACACAACTGAAAAACGGCTTGATGGAGAAATCAGTGCATTTTGTCAACTATATTCCTTGTACTGGAGATTGTACCTTCAGATCTAGTTCATGCCAGCTGGTATAGTGTGATTTCTAAAATATCTATTTTGAATGTGTCTATTCACACATGTGGGGAATGTGCAAATAAGTTTTAAATTACATATTATTTATATTCTTTCTTGAGAAAACATAATTAGCATTTTCAAATAACAAATACTGCAGCTTTCCACTCAGTCTCTTAGAGTCCTTATTCCTATATGTGGTAAGTGCCATTTAATTTACTTTTAAATGGATTTTCCATTGAAAGCTTACACTAGTGTCTCATGAAGTTAATACATGAAGTTAAGGTCAAGAAGCATGAATTATTCATCGAGTTCTTACACCTGCCTTTATGGTTAAGTCATCATAATATGTCATCATTGCCATACAGAAGGTTAACTTTTTAAAAGTTAAAATTATTCACATTTTTAGGGTTCCTGTTATATTTTATATAACTGTTATAAGACAAGTGATTACTAAAGAATAAATTTTGACACCATAAGTTTAACAAAACAATCTTTATCTTTAATAAACTCAGACTTATGCACTTTTGCAAGAAATAAAATAGCTTTTAAAAGTGATACCAAATACAACTGGCAATACAAGCACTACTATTATTTCTAGTTTTTTTTTCTTTTTGAACTTTATCATTTAAATTTGAATTACTATATCTTAGAGTAGTGGTACACTGCTAATTCATATTTTAAGCCATGTGTCCAAAACTAGAGAGTACATACTGTAAGTACCACTGAATTTAGAAGACTATTAAAAAGGTAAAAGATTTATTTGATGTGAAGAAAGACCACAGTATATTTAGAAAACTATTAGGAATTCCTCTACACAGACTGCTCAGCCTGGAAGAGTTGCTCTCTGAGTGCGGCCATCCAGCTCTCCCTGATTCTGCGCCCTTCAGCTACACTGGCCACTGAGATCTCAGAGCTCCTCTCTGACTTCACCTTTGTCCTAGCGCTTCCCTGTCTAGGAGGCTTTCCCTGAAACTGTGCACTGTGGCCCACCTGAATGTTCAAGGCTTGGTTAAATTGGCATTGTCTATGTAGCACATCACTGTTTTAGCTACCCTGGAGATGCATTCGTGAGCTCATAAATGCTAAGTAAATGACTACTGTTCCTTCTCTAGGTTGTCACTCCCAAGAGACAAAACACTGGCTTCCACCTTCCTTGGTTTCTGTGTCTCCTCCAGATAATAAACATTTTAGATTGTGTGGGCTAGACTTGTCCCTTTGCACCTTTCTTCTTTCCTTTCTACTGTGTCTCTCTGTCTCTGTCTTTGTCTCTCCTCTTTCTCCCTTCTGTTTCTCTTTCTATGTCTCTTTCAGTCTCTCTGTGCTCTCTCTCTCTCTCTCTCTCTCTCTCTCTCTCTCTCTCTCTCTCTCTGTCTTAGTTATTTGTCTATCACTGCTGAGGCAAAATATGTGACACCCAAAATTAAGGAAGGAAAGGTTTATTTAGCTCACTGTTTGCAGAGGTTTCAATCCTTAATCAGCTGGCTCCAAGGCAGGGTGAAATGGCACAGGGGCCACACTTTTAAGGTGGAAGAAGACAGCAAAAGCAACAAGAGCAAAATGTGTGTGGGGTGGGGCAAGCCTCTTTTCCTTCCTCATACTGTAAGCAGGCCGCCGGCTCTGGGGCAAGTGTAGCACTCACACCATCTCAGCGCCCTCTTCTTGCATGGGTTCAGGATGCTTTCACAATGAGGACGCTGGCCCCCTGCTGAGTTACTTAGTTAAACTTTGAGACTTTCCAAGTTGACACAGTGTATCAACCATTACAAACGCTCTCCTCTACCTCCCTAGATAAGCAAAACATTCTGAGATGTCCTAAATTTAATTATAAAGTCTACAGATTTGAGTGGGGAAGTGATAACGGAAGTAAATCAGTTAACAGCTTACAGGCTGAAACTAACACCAGACTGCACTCTATCCTAGACTACTGTCTTACAATCTTAATTTAAGAGTGAGGTTACCCAACCTCCAGGCTGCACTACCATCTGTTCACATTAAACTAACACCCAACCACCTCAAACACATTGTTTGTCCTCCTACCCCTAAATTTTCCTGCTTCATTTACCTATAGCTAATGCAATTTCAATATGAACAATGTTTGCTTTCCTTCCCCACACTGTCATTATAAAATGCTTCTAGCTTTTAGATCTATTAATCTTGCTGCTGGTAGCAATGGAACTTGCCCCAGGATGTGGTTCTTTTGCTTGCATCCATAACAATTCTATAAACTCTTTTGTTTCAGAGAGACTTTGAACTTGAAAGTTTTGTTACTACTATTTTTTCCCTCTTCCTACTCCCTTTATTTAATTCTTTGTTTTTTGCACTAAAAATGTGAGAAGCACACCACACAGGCTTTAACAAAGACAGGGTATGGGATGGATTCCACCCATTAACTAGATTAGGTCATTGTTTCCTGGACCCTGATACAGGTCGCTTGTTCAACTACAAACTGATACTCCAGATTCCTGAGTCAGAGTCTCTGGAGACAAGGGTCACAGACATCAACATTTTCTCAAGGATTTCCATCAATTCCTAGACTTTGATAAGCCTGGGAACTAGGGACTAAAATGAAGTGAATAACTTTAAGATGCTAAACAGGAAAGAAAATAACAGTGAAATTTTATCAAATAATGTTTTTTTCTGTAAAATGTTAAATTATTCAAATTTTGTGACAATTTCTATGTTAATTTACTGCAAGTCTCCTTAGAAAACAAACAGTAATGATTAATTTTTGAAGATCCAGAAACTAGAATTTGTCTATTTCATTATAAAAGTGGTAAAACATTTAAACCTCAAGTTTAAAATTCAGTGTTTTGTTCTGTATTTATTTCCAGACACCGCAATAGGCACCAGGGCTCAATACAAATTGAAGCTCTTTATCAGAAATCTAACATGGAACTGGGACCCTAAGAGGGAGAAGGCTATGGTGGTACTTTCTCTAGAAGGTCCTTAAATTCTAGTCCTGTGGACGTTGCCAGAGCATCTCAGTGAAATGGCAAACCCAACAGTGACCACTTCACTTTTACATCATAATCCTTAGCACAACCCTAGAGGGCATTTTTCATTCTGTAGATTTGTTGGCAAGTATAATTCATCGTTTACTACTTACTAGTACAAAATGAAGAAAGAAAAGTAAGTCAAAGGCACAACTGAGATCTAGTTTAATCTTTTGACTGCTTTTTTCACCTTTTATACTCAAACCTAGGCCATGCTTCCTCATTTGATCTGATTCACACAGGTCTATTCCAAAGCTTTGTCATTAGTAATTTATCTTTTTATTATTTATTTTTATATTTTTATTTATTAATAGCATTGTACCATTATTATTTATTTGAGATGATTGTTCTACATTTTAATAAGAAAAACCAAAGATATACAATGTATTGTTCAACAGGAGTTATCACACAGACGACTTGTTTAAAAAAATTTAGTTACTGTGCACATTATGCAAAATAGGTTTAGACTTAAAACTTGTATTTCTGTTTTGGTTCTTTTCTTCTTAGTATATGTTTGTGATGCATAGTAATTGTGTCTATCCGGGGAACTGGTACATATAAATATCACATTTTAACGCTTTTTACTTATCTTTTTCCTCCCTGTCCTACCACCTCCCCCATCCCTGGGTCCTCTTTCCACTACCACAAAGTTGGCCTCCTTGTTCTGTGTCGCTTCAAATGTTAAGTCTGATCTAGGCACTGCACTGAGAACCTACCTACTCATCTCTTTATCTCTCTCTCTCTCTCTCTCTCTCTCTCTCTCTCTCTGTGTCTCTCTCTCTCCCTCTCTGTCTCTCTCTCCGTCTCTCTGTGTGTGTGTGTGTGTGTCTATGTGTGTCTGTGTGTGTCTTTGCTTATTTTGAAAATGTCCTCTCAGGACAATGGCAGGTAAAAGGCAGCAACACTTCTCTGACTTTTCTATGTAGTGGATTCACTTCTCTGTGAAAAGAAAGGATATGAGGCTGCATATATCTTATTATTTTTCCTAAATTTAAGTATTTAAAAATTTTTAAAATAGAAGAGAAGTCAGTTTAAAAAATGTTATCTATTAAAATAACTTGTATACTAGGAAACTAAAACTACAGGTCAGGTAGAATATAACCCAACTGGACCAAAAGTTCATGTGTGGCTATATAATTGATGCTGATAGATTCAACATTTTCTCTTCAGTGTAAAGTTCTGTCAGAAAACAAAAACTTCATAACAGATTTCCAAACAAAAAGTTGTAGAGCAACAAGATGCCAAAACACCAAGTAGAAATTAGTTAAAATATGGACAGGCACATACACATACATGTACCTGCATGTACACACGCACACATAAACACAAAGAGATGCATCCAGATTTTTCTGTGGAAAATATGTTAAGTGTTTATTATTCTGTTACCATATATACATACAGAAGCATATTTTTGTTGTTATGTCAGTTGTTTTAAAAACCTATCATTTTATATTCAATACCAATTTTCTAAAATCATAGGGAATTTATTATATCTCAGCAACTGAAGTTCTATACCTCCATGATATGTTTTTTCTGATGAGGAAGAATTTTTACTGACAAGGAGCTGGGGGCAAAAACCTAATAAACCATAACCTACAGTTATCAAGATAAAGCATTTTGGTTGTTAAAATATATATATATGCTTGGGTACATTGCAATCCCCTCAAAATCCAACCACATGTATTGCAAATTTTCCCACACAACCCAAAGGCTCTTGATACAGTCACTCAAGAAACACTGTCAAGTACTGTGCTAACTTACTCTCATACAGATGTGATGGTTGGTGAGTCTCAAAAGTTTAACAGATCAAAATGCCATGATGTAACCAAGATGAGATGGTAGATATGTGAGCTTGGTCACAGTAGGGCATGTTAGATACACTAAAGTGGAAATAATGGCTATGCTTGGTATTATTTGTTTGTTTTGATAGGGATAAAAAATTATTAACTAAAATGGAATGTTAAAGAATTCAAAAAATATTTCACAGCAGCTGCTGTTTGATTTTCATAGTAAGTTGTTTCATTAATTACTATGACCCATAGAATTGTAAATTGTTTAAATTATTAAGATGTTCATAAGAAATGATAATTCATAATTTTGGTCTAGTATAAATGTGCGTATTTGTGTTTCTGATCACTATATTAGACTATAAACCTTCAGATTTGTAACTCTATAAAATACCTTTTAATATTGTTGTGGTTTATATCTAAAATATCACCCAAAATTCTCATGTGCCTAGAATGGGGGCATTCAGAAGGTGGCTGGATCATAAGATAGTTGTGCTCATTAGAGTATCAATACACTGATGAATTCATGACTGAATATACTGTAAAAAGTGGGGCTTGGTCAAAGGACAGAGGCAACTTCCCTCTGCCATGTCCTTCCACCATGTTGTTTCTGCTTTGAAGCCACTGACTACAGACTGAGACCTCTGAAACTATGAGCCAAAATGCAACTCTTCTCTATTTTGTGTGTGTAAAATATTTTGTACCACAATGAGAAAACAGACTAAAAGATAAATGGGTAGTCAAGCTCATAAGAAAGAAAAATGAACCCACCCACATCCATGAAACATAGGTGAGTCTCATAGGTGCTGGGAAGTTACACTCAGCAATCCACCCACATGTGGGAGCCATCTCTGCACCCAGAGACCCACGGTCATCTGGGAACCCACAGTGAGACCCATGGAGACTGGGAATCTGTGCCCAATGACTCTTCCACACCCAGGAAACATGAGTGAGGCTCCTGGGGACTGGGAAACAGCACCCAGGGATCCACAGTCATCCAGGAACCTTCCCTGAGATACACGCTTTGGGCATCTGCACATAGCAACTGGCCCACAACTGGGAAGTGTCTCTGAAACCCATGGGGACAAGGAGCCTGTGCCCAGCAAGCCTCAGTCATTTGGGAACCCTCTATGAGACCCATGGGGACTGGGAGTCTGCCCCCAGCAACCCTCCCACACCCAAGAACCCTCTGTGAACCCCACAGGGACCAAGTGTCCTCACCCAGAGACCCACAGCCATTGGTGATCCTCAGTGAGGCCTGCTGCCCATCAGGCTGCCAGTGAAGGAAGCATCTGATTGAATCGAAGGAACACAGGAAAATGCCAAAATGAAAGAACAAAATGCAATCTCAAACTTCCAGCCCACCCAGATCTAGTACAGGGACAGAGATGAATCAAATTAGAAATCACAAACTTGAAATTTATGAAATGATAGCAGCAGAATTAAAGAAACAACTCCACCAGGCTGTAAAGGAAATCAGATTAGAAATAATCTCTCAGGTAAAAACAGAAATGATAAACACAACAAAGGAATTAGTGAGTATATTAAAAAAACATAGATTAAAAAAATAGAGGAACATTGAAAAATGATGGAAAACTTGAATGAACAATACAGGAAACAATTAGAATACATGAAACAGATTCAAGAAGATAACAGGAAATCAAAAATTCCATTGAAAGCTGAAAAAAACCACATAAATGAAATTGAAGACAGATTCTCAGACCTTGAACACAGGATTGTGGCTAATGATCATGAAAGGAAAGATTTCTTAAAAATGACAAGGGATCAGGAAATAACAATTCAATAGCTATAAGATAATGCAAAGAGAAACAATATAAGACTGACAGGTATCAATGAAAAAAGAGACAATACAAATGACATAAAAAGACTATTTGAAGAAGTAATAGCAGAAAATTTCCAAAACACAGGAAAAGAATTGAATATACAGATAATTGAGGCATGTAGAAGTCCAATTAGCCATAACCAAAATAAATCTACACCTTGACACATAATAATGAAGATCCCAGAAATTCAGCATAAGAACAGAATATTAAAAGCTACTAGAGAAAAGAAACAGAACACCTACAAAGGAAAGCCACAGCAGACTCCTCAACACAAACCGTCAAGTCAAGAAGAGCATGGAGTGAAGTATTTCAAGTACTGAAAGAAAACAACTTCCAGCCCAGAGTGATATACCCTGCAAAACTATCTTTCAAAATCAATGGAGAAATAAGATACTTCCACAACAAAGAACAACTGAACAACTTCATGACCACCCAACCAACCCTACAAAGAGTAAAGAAAGACATTTTAGAAAGAGATAAAAATGATCACTGTTCCAAGAAAAAAAAAAAGAAAGAAAGAAACCAACAAGCAGGACAAGCAATTAAACAGAGGGGAAAAGTAGGGAACCAACAGCAGAAAAATAACATGATAAAGATAAGCCAGTGCATATGAACTATAATCATTAGTATAAATGGCCTCAATTCACCCATCAAAAGAAACAGACTGGCAGAGTGGATCAAGATACAAAACTTCAAAAGGAAGAGATAACAATCATAAATATATATGCACCAAATATGGGAGCACCCACCTATGTAAGACAAATATTAATAAACATGAAAAATAAAATAAGCAATAATACAATTATAACAGGGGACCTTAATACCCTATATTGGATGATATACTATGTACCCCCAAGTCCTCCTATACTTTTGATGGGGCTGAGTCTGGTACGGACATTGGCAATGTGAGTGCTGCACCCACCAAGGGGTGGAGCTGACATACAATGTAAATGAGGCGGGTCTTCCTCTTGCTCACTTTCACGTTTCCACTCTCTCTGGTGCATGCCCTCCCTCTCTTGCCAGTGTGCTTGCTGCTTGTGGCCACCATGAGTGGCAGCCCCGCCACACCACACTGCCTTGGAGCCAACTAAGTATGAACTGAAACTCCCGAGAAACTGTAAGTATAAACCTTTCTTTCCCTAATTTTGGGCATCAAGTATTTTGTCTCGGCAGCATGTGAAAAGTAACCAAGACACACCCCTTTGACACGAAGAGACAGATCAACTAGACAAAAAATCAGCAAAGAAATAACAGAATTGAATCAAACTTTTGCACAAATGGACTTAGTAGACATGTACAGAGTGTTCCATCTAACAACATCAGAATACACCTTCTTCTCAGCTGCACATATGATGCTTTCTAAAATAGACAATATACTAACCCATAAAATATACTTAAGTAAGTGCAAAGGAATTGAAATTATCCCATGCATATTATATGACCATAGTACACTGAAATTGGAAATTAATGACAAAAGAAGCTACAAAAGCTCCATAAACACATGCAAATTAAACAGCATCCTACTGAACAACCAACGGGTCAGGGAGGAAATTAAAGAAGAAATTAAACAATATATATAATCAAATGAAAATGCAAATAAAACTTACTGGAACCTGTGGGATGCAATGAAAGTAGTCCTAAGAGGAAAATTTATAATAGTGAATTTTCATATCAGGAAAACTAAACAAACACAAATAACCTAATGTTACTCCTCAAACTTCTAGAAAAAGAAGAATGAGTCAAATCCAAAGCCCAAAGGAGAGGGGAAATTATAATGATTAACAGAGAAATTAACACAATTGAGACTAAGAAAACAATACAAAGAACTGTGGCAACCTACCCCTGCTACTAATTTTATTGTCAGTGGCTTAGTTACTTTTCTTATTGCAGACACAAAGTGTCCAACACCAGCAAGTTAAAGGAGGAAAGATTTATTCTGGTTCAGTTTGTGGGAGTTTCAGTTCATAGTCAGCAAGGAAGGGTGGAATGGTAGAGAGACATCACAAAGGAGAAATAGTCCATGGCATGGCAGGCAGAAGGCAGCAAACAGCAAGCAGCGAGCAGTAGCTTGCCTCCCATCTTTTCTTTTATTCTACTCAGGATAATCTGGAGAAACAAGCTATGATGATAACTATCAAAGTGAAATGCAGCTGGATGCTTGTGGTGCTTTGGTGTTTCATTAACATTGCAGGTCTAGGGCCAGGGGTCTGATCACAGGTTGAGAGAATAGCAGTATGCAGTGTGGCATCTAGAGGGGATCTCCTTCTGATGGTTGTAGCCACTGTTGATTTCCTATGGTCTTATTTTGAAGTTCTATATCATTTCCATTATTTTGTTGGGTTGGGTCTTATTCTCTCTTGTTTTGTTTGATTATGTTAAATCCAATGGCAAGAGCAGCTATTTCAAGGATAGTAAGATATATGATGGTAGCAATTTTGGATTTAATATTGGCTTGTTTTGAAGTCCTTTATTATATTCATTGTTTTGCTTTTATTGTTTCTATTCTAGTCTGTTCTGTTTGATTTTTACTAAGTCCAAAGTTATCAGCAGCTATTTTGAAGACATCAAAAGTCATTATGGTAAGCATTGTTGATTTCATAATGTTTTGAAGTCCTGTATCTCTTATACTGGTTTGTTTTGATTGGTTTTTTTCTGTTTTATCCTCTTTAAAATAAAAAAAATATTTTAAAAATAACTTTTGTAATGAAGCTGTTCACACAAGAGCTTTGCATGTGAAAAGCACTAGGTTATCCACTGTCATAGTTACTTTTCACTCATTGCTGAGACAAAATGCCTTATGCCCAAAATTAGGGAAGGACAGTTTATTTCTTACAGTTCTCAGGAGTTTCAGTCCATACTTAGTTGGCTCCAAGGTAGCACAACGTGGCAGGGCAGCCAATCATGGTGGCCACCAAACAGCAAGGTGAACCAGTAAGCGAGAAGGAGAGAGAGAGCCTTCCTCTTGCCCTTACACAGCAAGTTGGCTTCACCCCTGAATGGGTGCAGCACTCACATCGCCAATCCCAGTGCTAGACAACCAGCCAATCACAAATGCCAGACTCAGCCTCATCTAAATTACATGAGGCCTTGGGGGGGACACAGGATCAAACCAATGCATCCACCCATTAGCTTTCATTGGGAAAGATATTAGCTACCAGATATTTGAATAGTAGTTTGCATAACTATTTGAATATTAGTCAGTAAATATTTGCATAACATTTGAATTGGAAATGACACTTGCTCTGCATTTTATCACCATATTTTAAAGGAAAATGATTTACACCTTACAAGTCTATACCCAGAGAAACAAACAATCATATATGAGAATTGAATAAAAATGCTTTCAGACAAAATGAGTCTCAACTGTTACCAAAAATAGCAGTAGGCTTCATGGAAAAAGCAGTCCTCTAAACATTTGTCCCTAATTCATCCTTCTCTTATCTAGAATAATGGCTTGGTATACAGAAGTTATGTTGATTTTTCTTCAACTTTAATTTCATATGCTTCCTCTTTTCCCCTCTGTTTCATGTCTCAATCTATCAAACTTTTTCAGTAGTTTTAGTGGGGATTTAAGAGAGAGTAAATCCAGATATGTTTCAATAATATGCTCCTTTTAGAAGAGAACATTTCAGGTAAAAGGTCCCTAGAATTTACTTCCCTTGCCCTGTTCCTGCCTAGAACTAGCTGTGTCCACTCCCCTTTAGATGTCAGAGTGTTTATTTCTATCTTGACCTCAATTTGATAAAAGCCATCCATGACAAACCATCAACCAACATTTTATTAAATGCTCAAAAACAAAGCTTTACTCTAAAATCAGGAATGAGACAAGGATATCCACTATCACTCTTCCTATTCAATTTAGTTCTGGAAACATTAGCCAGATCAATTGGACAAGAGAGAGAAATAAAAGGAATAAAGCTAGGAAAGGAAGTTCAGTTATCATTATTTGCAGATGACATGATGCTCTACACAGAAGACCCTAAAAATTCCATCAAAAGGCTACTAGAGTTAGTAAACAAATTCAGTACTGTAGCAGGATACAAAGTCAGCTCTCAAAAATCAATAGCATTCCTGTACACAAACAACAAACTCACTGAGAGAGAAATTATGGAAATAACACCTTTCATAATAGCATCCAAAAAAATGAAATACTTAGGAATCAACCTAACAAAGAATGTAAAAGAGAGATATGCTGAAAACCATACTCTAAAAAAGGAGATTGAAGAGGATGTAAGAAAATGGAAAGATATCCCTTGCTCTTGGTTAGGAAGAACCAACATTGTGAAAATGGCCATACTCCCAAAACTATTATGCAGATTTAATGTAATCCTGATCAAGCTACCATTAACATAAATCACAGATGTAGAGAAAACATTCCTAAAATGCATTTGGAAACAGAAGAGACCTAGAATAGCAAAGGCAATTCTAGGCCACAAAATCAAGGCAGGAGGCATCTCAATCCCTGACTTGAAATTGTACTACAAAGCTACAGTGATAAAGTCAGCATGGTACTGGCAAAAAAAGACCTGAGGATCAATGGAACAGATTAGAAGATGCAAATACAACTACAAAGACACTCAGCCACCTTATATTTGACAAAAGGGCTAAACATGTTCACTGGAAGAAAAATAGCCTCTTTAATAAATGGTGCTGGAAAAACTGACTTTCCACATGACCAACTGAAACTAGATTCATGTCTATTACTATGCATAAAGTCAAAATGGATCAAAGATTAAATATTAAAATAGGAGACAAGGTACTGTAAGACAAGGTAGGTAGAAATCTTGAAGATATAGGGGTAGGCAAAGAGTTCATGAACAAAACGCAAACCACATGGGAAGTACTTCAAAGAATCAACAATTGGGATCTCATCGTATTAAACTGTTTTTGAACTTCAAAAGAAATCACCAATAAAGTAAAAAGAAAACCAACAGAATGGGAAAGAATTTTAGCCAACTAACCCTCAGACAAAGGATTTTTATCTAGAACATATAAAAAATTGAAGAAAATCAGGCCCCTCCAATTTAAAGACGCAATTCAAAAATGGGCATCAGAGATAAATACACAATTCTCAGATGAAAAAATACAAATGGTAAATAAATACATGAAAAAAATGTTCAACATCATTGGTCATTTGGTAAATGCAAATTAAAACTACTCTGAGATTTGTAACAGCTAAATCTTAGAAACAATTTGTAACAGCTAAGTCTTAGAAACAACACAAATGTCCATCAATCGAGGAATGAATAAAAATGATATGGTACTTTTATATAACGGAATACTACTCATCCATAAAGAACAAAACTAGAGGCTTTTATAGGTAAACGGATGGAACTAGAAACCATACTCAGAAGTGAAATAAATCAGAATGCCTATGTAAACACTGTATTGTCTTGCTAGTGTAAAAAACTGAAAGAGTAAATAAGATTCAAAAGTTACAATAGATAGAGGGAAAGAAACTGCTTAAAGGGAATTTTATTCTTTAATCAAAATTGTATGCCTGTATACAGTAGCCTGAGCAATTACTTTGAGGATAACAGTATGCAATACAGCAACCATTGTTAAATTCCTATCATCTTGCTTTGAAATCCTACATTGCCATTGTTGTTGTCATCATTTTGCTTTTGCTGTTTTTAAATTTTTTGCTTCTTGATTTTTCTGTTTTTTCTCTTTAAAATAAATAAAAAATAAATATTGAAAAAAGGTCTCAATGATTCAAGTTAGAGGAATGCCAGTGACAGCAGAAGTACCCAACAATTATGAGAAAGATCAGCTAAAGGATCAGCAGGAAAAAAATAATGCATTCATGAACAGTTTTTGCAACACAAACCTTCCCGAGTCCATCTCTAAACCAAGCTAGCTGTTTGCCAGTTTTCTGAATTTTAATTAATAATTTGGTGTAGGGATTCAAGCATTTTAGTATGATTTCTCTAATGTTAGGCCCAAAATTTGTCTTCTATTTGCTGCAAAAAACTTAAGTACAGAGAAGTTAATTGGGGCAAATGCACTCTCAACTGTGGCAGTGGCTGTTTCTCCTCCCATAACCATTTTCTTCTTCTTTAATAATGGAACTTTCAGAATTTTAGTTGAACATAAGAGTACCAAAATTTGTATCCTCCTTTGTAGCTTTAGGTAGACATCTGGCTAACATCTGACCAACAGAAGAAAAGAAATATATGAAATTCTTAGGATTTTTTTTTTCTTTATTCCAGTACTAGGATTGAACTCTGGGGCTTTGAACTGAGCTATATCCCCAGCCCTTTAAAAACATTTTTTAAAATAAATTTTGACAAAGATCTGGCCAAGCCACTAAGTATCCCAGGCTGGGCTGGCATTTGTGATCCTCCTGCCTCAACCTCCCAGAGTTCTGGGATTATAGACCTATAATACATCCCTGGCTCCAGGATCTTTAAATGGATAATATTTACCTTTACATTCTCTCCTTGGAAAGAGGACATGATTGCAAAAGGAAGGGCCATTTTACTTCTCAAAATGGAAACTAGATTTTAATTGAAACACCAACAACATTTAATATTCTTTGATACTTTAAATTATGAAAAAAATCTTGGCCCACTTAATTAAGGATAAATAAATGTCCTCCTTAATTTCTGATAGCTTTGTTTCTCTTTCTTACAGAAGCCAACATATGATCAATGCCCATGTTAAATTTCTGTCCACTGAAATGTTCTTCTGCACCTGTGATACCTAGTCTGTGTAAACCAAATGCTCTTCAAACACAAGATCCATCCTCAAAAACCTAGACCATTAAGCACCTGGTTTCTTAAGCCCCTAGAATGTAACTTCTAACTGACTGAGGTTCCTGTATGATTTTATGTAACCATAACATTAACCACATTTTTCTTGTCTTATTAGCCCATAACCCTCTTCTAAATGGATTTTCCTCACAGATATTGGTTTATTATTCCATCATATGTAGTATTAAACTAATATACTGAGTGTACAAGTTAGTATTTCTGGTCCTCCTCAGACAAACTGAGATTCTAGGAATGGGAGTTGCTAATCCAACTGCTAAGGACAGACACACTGCTGAAGTCACATTCAGCCTCAGTTCATGTATCTTACAGGAAAGTCTTTGTCTCTTCCCTTCCCCACTGTGGTATCAGGGTCTCATCTCCCTTCTATTTCTACCTGTGCTGGTCTTTCTTCTATGGGGGAAGTCTGTCCTTTTCTCTCTCTGACCCAGGACAACAAGTACAGTTGAAATCCCCTCTGTAATCACAAATGCATCACTCTTCCCAGACCTGCGTGAGCATGTGGGTTCCAATACCTAAACTTGAAATTTAAAGAGGAAACCCTAATTTGGCCTAATTCCAAAAACTACATTCAAAAATCTAGGGTTTGCCACCACTTTGCTTTGCCATAGTAAACACTTTCCATGGTACCAATAAAATTGACCTTAATTCTTTGTGTACCACCTCCTCAGTTAAATGGGGAAGTGATAAAGGAATAATAACAGTAGCTAGACAGCTACTCACACAGTTGCCCATGTTGTGAGGGAGGAAGGAAGGGATTTTTGTGATGCTCAGTTTACCTTATGCTGAAGGTCTCAGGTCCAGTGTACCCTTCACTCTTACCTCCTGATGGGAGACACGCGGACTAAGGCAGTGCACACATCCGTTAGACCTCAATGATTCTCTCCTTTTCCTTGAGGAGGCAGTACTCAAGGACACTGAATTGTTTTTCACCCTCTGGTAGCAAGGTAAATTCTTTAGTTTCTCTGCGGCATTGTTTCCTTATCTAAATGAACTTACATATGAATTAGCTCTTTTTGGGCATGGTTTTTAGGAGACACTTGATATATGTTACTTGTTATTGTTTGTTTCCCCAAATCTAAAGTTAATCATTGAGAAAAGATGATCAAAGCTGGTACACCATTCTTCTGGCTGGAATTAATCTCTTGCCCAATCCCACTGATTTTAAGCAACTAGTTATCAAGCACTTCTCTAATAGCACCACTTCAGCATCTAGGATGGAGAGTATGGTTCTACATGAAGAAGGTATGCTGACCTTAAATTACTTAATATTAATTGCTAATCTATGATTTCTCAAATACATTATGCATTGTGTTTAAGCACTTTTCCTCTAACTGATGATGCTGTGCAGACTTCCTGACCTGGGGCATTCACAATGAAGTTAAGCACAATAATTCAAAAGTTGTGCTTAAAACAAAACCATAAAAACTACAATTTGTTATTTTCTTACTGGGATATAAGCTGGGAGGGGGATAAAAAAATGTAATACAGACCACACTGACTCATGTTTTTTTCTAAGAATAACATGCTGGAAAATCAGGACATCTTGATGTAGCTGAATTCTCATTTTAAATGAATTTTTTTCTTTAGCCAATGGTGCACATTTGTGAATCAGCTGACTTTATTTGGAATTAAAAGATGCAGTCCTTGACAAAGGAAGAAAAGTTAAGCTAATCATCACTAGCAACACAAAAATAGCGTCCTCTGGGGATTAACATGTTTTTCCAGAAATAAAACAGTTAAAATTATTAAAATTACCTCAATGCTAAATTTTCAGTGTTTGATCTCTTGAGCATTTGCATAGGACTTAACATTGGCATTCATGTTTTGACATCAGGTATGTTCAGAGTGGGATGGCCACAGACGGGCATTCATTTCTAAATGTATAATGTAAAACAATGTTCATGAATAGAATTAATTTTCTTATTTCAGTCATGATACAGAAGCTACATTAACCAATAAGACAAAGAAATTAAATTGTAAGATCAGTAAGTGTTCTTGCTCATTATTTACAGAATGAACACTGCAAAATAGGTTGAAAGCTCACAATAATATCCAAAAGTGGCAAAAATAAACAGCACAGCCAACCAATCGAACCAAACAAATGTAACATCTTAAAAGGGCATCCTGAAATCTTCCTTCTCAGTCTGCTATTGATGGCAGCCAATGTTACCTGCACTTTCTGAGTACTGTAGAAGAAAAAACTAGATTAGCCAGTGAAACAAGAAAGAAAGATTTTGTTTAAGAGCACTGCCAAGGCGGAGGTTGTAGCTCAGTAGTAGACCACCTGGATGCCTGAGACCCTGAGTAGAGTACCATTCAAGGACGAAGGGTTGAATTTAACTCCACTGAAACAAAAGGCAGGAGGCAGTGTTTGTAAGTGAAGGTTGATCTTTGGAAATAGTACTGAAGGGGTTGGCTGGCCAATTTACGTAGCCATTTGTCCTTGCTAATTGGTATTTATTGGATTTAAGATCCTACTCTGCTATGGAGACTGAATGAGAAGGGTTACATGTCTCTTGATAATTGCTTCAAGATTTTTGGGAAAGACAGTTTGGGATGTAAAACTCCCTGGAGGCTTTCAGAAAGATTTACATCTCAAAGAGGCAGAAAAGAAATTTATAAATTTTATTGAATAAAGTTTGAAGAAAAGGGTGGGTGAGGCCTAGATTCAGCAATAAATCTTTCCGAAGTCAAGTTAAGCAGAGGGGAGTATTAACGCTGTCTAGTTCAGTATCTACTGTTGAAAAAAATTAAAATGATAATGTATGATTTTGCAAATTGAAAGCAGTCAATAAATTTAAGACAAGAAAAAGTACACTTGTAAGACAAAACTTTTTATTTTTTATTAAAAATTAAGCTAAAATAAATACAAAATGTGTAGACACCCAAAATTCCTCTCTTCTATTTTTATTACTCTTACCACATTGTTGCATTTCCTTCTATGGTTTCTGAATGTATATTTATATATTGCTGATGAGAGATGTGGTGCTGAATAAATCCACACTGAATTTGAGCTGAGTCTGTGCTTTTGCTAGTTGCTACTTAATTTGATTTGGTTCAAATAAGAGCGGATTCAAAACTCTAAAATTGATAGTCGAGCACCCTCTTGATTCCAGATGCCTATTATGACAGACAATCTGGCTTCCAGCTGTCAGAAATATGAGGATTTCACTCCACTTTTTATTTTGAAAGTATTATGGCCTGGTTGCCAGTGTTTCAGCTAATGAGTTTTATTTGATGTCCAGGTCTGTTCTTGGCTTCCTATATCCTGCCTGGACCTTCGAGGGCTAGCCCTGGGTTGGGTTGGAGAATTTTTCTCAGGTCTGTGACCACTGTCCCAGCCTTCGGTAGCCACATTGATTCTCAAATACAGATTATTTTTAGCACATACCAAAGCATGCTTTCTTCTCAATTAGTGGCTTAGGAACACCTCCCCATCAATCTTTAAGGGTACTATTTCTGGCTACAGGCCCGCTTCTTTTCTCTCAGCACAATAGCCACAGTCAAAGAAGTAGCCCACAAATAGATTCTTAGGGAAACCTTCAACTCAGGTCCATCCAAAGAAACACCTTAAAGTGTTGGAAAGTAATCTTTGGCCTCAGACAAACAATGATGATATCTGCTCATCCACTGAGTTGCATCTCATAGATACAATTATAGCAGAGTGAATTATGGGTAAGGACACGCACAGTTAACACAGAGAACATTACTCAGCATGAGCTGTCAAACATACCCAGGACAGCCTCTGGGAAGCACTTGGACTCTTGACCAAAAATAAGATACCTCCACCCACACCCTATCAATTCCCTTTCCTATGTGAGCTGGCCCTCTTTAACCATGCTGTCTCTTCAATAAATGTTGTTTTTTGTTCTTGTTTAACTGTGTAGCTTGTCCAGTTCTTTATTCTTGACACAGAAGAACTTGGACCCTTGGGATTCAACCAGTGTAATTAGTATAATGGTAACACTGAAAGTTAAAACTTCAGTGTTGTTACAAACTTCAGACCATGAATATAGAATTTTCAAGAAAAATCATAATCTCTTTATGTTTTTACACTGTACATAATGCTTTCTTGCAGTGTCTGCAATTTATTTTTATCATTTATCCTTCAGTTTCACTTTTTTCTTTTTTTAATTTTTCCCACTTCATTCTTTTGCTTTTTGTAAGTGTCTTGGAACAAAATGTTTACCCATCTATCTTTCAAAACTCAAGTACAAATGACAATGCAGTGTCCATCATTTAAGAAAATGTTTTAAGCAATTCTGAGATTTTATAGGTTAAAAAAAGTCAGAAAAAACTATTTTGTATTGTGATTCAATAATTTGAACTTTTATAAAGTCATATTATTTGAGTTATTCAAGTATGTTTTTTAAAAAAATAATAACATGACATTCATAGTCTCAAATATATGACATCACCTTTTGTAACCTTTATCACCAGTGAAACAAAAAAGGTTTACTTTTTCATTTCTAAAAGCAAATTTTACACGGTTTTATTTAAAATTGAATTTAAAAAGTCTAATTTTAGGAAGGTGATTCTCTTTTCCAGATGTCATACATTTCCCAAATAAAATTCTTAACAAAGTAACTTTGCTTTGGTAGTGTATTCTGCTATTAAGTAAAAAATTTTATTTCATGGATTATAATACTTTTGCCGTAACGAAGTTAGCATTTGTTCTTTTTCTTTTAAACTTTTTCAAACTGAAGAAATGTTGAAAAAAAGTTTACTCTTCTTTCATCTACATATCTAGATTCAGCAATTGTTATTATAATTGCAACATTTCTCTCTGGGTATTCTCTCTCTTGTGTAAGTAAATTTTAGACAAAATAATTTATAGCCAAGTATTAAAAGTTGTATCAGGTGGATTAATAAACTATTCTATGATAATATAAAAATAATACACCTTTGTTCAATTTGTCTGATGAAATATATGGAAAATATTCCTAACTATTGTAGGAAAATAATCATCTTTGATTTTTTTTTTAATTTCCAGACAGTGAAATGACGGCCAATTCTGTTGAAAGAAAAAAAGCATTTTAAAATATAATGTATTTCCAGGCTATGGTAACCACAGACATGTATTTTTAAATTTGTACTATTTAAATGTTTTAACCTTTAACAACTATTTTATAGTTAAGAATTTCATTAAATGTATGTCATACATTTTGACTATTAAAAGAAACATTTAAAATCATAGTTAAAATATGTTAGGAAAATAATTTCTGTTATTTTATCACCCTGTTCTGTAAAAAAGTAAAATTTTAACTTTAGTCTCATACTAATGAATTATTTTCATTTAATTTGGAGTTTTGATTTACATTTTAAAAACAGTTTGTGACAGGATTTTTTGTTTTCATCTTTCTTTCTTTCTTTCTTTCTTCTTTCTTTCATCCTTTTGAGATAGGGTTTTGTGAGCTAGGATGGCCTCAACTCACAGCGACCCTCCTGCCTCAGGCTCCCAAGTGCTTGGATTATAGGTGTGCACCTCTATGCCTGGCCTGTGACAGGATTTCTATCTTAACATTATTACATGATAATTATAGGGAAATATAAAATACAGACGAACAAAAAAAATCTTACAAAATACTCCTGTGTCCCCACTAGTGTAACTTCTGTGAATTTTGTGATATAAATTCATTCTGAATTATTTTAAATTTTTTTTTCTAAATCTCTTGAATAGTGTTCTGATAGTTTGTGAATCCTAACTTATCAATATGCAAATATTTTTTACCCATTATTTCCGGGTTAAAAACCTAAAATACCAGGATACCATGCAACAGTTTTCCAGAGAAAGGACTGCTTACCTATTTCTCAGGTATGAAACCTGAGTTCTGGTATCCTACCCAATTTTATCCTGACAGTAAATCTTCTGTCACACACAGGTGTGCAATCATTCCTTATTGTAAAACAAGGACTGTGTCATTCAATACATTTTTACAACTCGTGCTTTATTCAAAATATACTTATTGAATATTTGTTATGTGACAATCACTTTTAAAGGATGACAGTATCAGCAGGGCCCCAGCTACCAGCAAAAAGGCCAGTGACACAGTAGGGCCCTGGCTAAAGTGCACATGACGGATGGGTAGGACTACCAGCATGGAAAAATGCAAAGCAGCAGTAAAAATATGAGCTAGCGGGTGCTAAGTTAGGTGAACCATCTTTGTGCTTGGGGACAAAGACATGTGGAAAGAGGCAAACAGGTAGGGCTGCCCTCTTTTTTCTTTTCTTTTCTGTTTTCTTTTCTAAAATACTGGGGAGAATTCCAGCCACAGAAAACTAATCCCACCCACCAAATCCAGAGAAAAAGATCAAACCTACACCCAGCAAAAATCCACCTGCAAACTTGGTTAGAGTATGCATTCCTTGGATCTCATTTGAACCTACCACAGAACTATAGACATCAGAGGAATTTCACTACTTTCATTTTTTCCTATCTTATTGGTTTTCCTCTTTGTATTTGGCTGGGTTGGGGTTTGTTTTGTTCTGTTTTGTTTTTCTCTGTTCTGTTTTGTCCATTTTCTTGCATGTTTGTTTGTTTCCTTCTCTGTGTGGCTACTTTTGCTTTCCATTTTTTCTTTTTTCTTTTCTCTTTCTTTTATGATTTAGATTTCAATCCTTGTTGTTTTATTCTACTCATCCTCGTCCTTTCTTTTGTCAACTATTTCACTTGATTTTATGATGCTTTCACGTGAGTAGGCATTTTTCTCTTTTTGTTTCATTTTAATACTCCCAGACTTTCTCTTACAATCCTTCCCTCTTGTCTCCTAGAATTACCCAAAATCTGGATGATCATCCTATGCCTTCTAACCTTGCACCTACTATACTTAACCTCATTTATCTCTCCATACTACTCCATATCCATCTTACCACCCCACACACAACAGGGTAAAATCACTGTACTAAGTGGAAAATCATTGCATACAAGTTCCTGGTATAAGTTAGATTATATTGCACAACTGTAGTACTTGCTCCTATGGTTAAAGGAATCAGGCTAACAGTTACCAGTTTTTCAGTACCAAGGCTATGCTAACTGTTACTATTTTAACCAGGATGTGCCTGTTATCATCAATTTTTCTCATCTGTATGGCAACACTGCAACTGTAAGATGTCATAACCACTACCATAGTCCAGTACCAAACAAATAGGCTCTGAGTCAAACAGATAGCAACTTCACATTCTTAATATATTGGGAAGATAGGTTCTTGGGATAGACATAAAGAACAAGAACCACCTACAATCTAGTAGACATTATGAGAAGCAGACATTGCCTAGAGAAGCCTGATACCAGACGTAAAGCTATCTAACATAAGAAAACTACAAGCATCAGCAAAGAAAACAAAATAAAATAAAAAATAGAAAATAAAAAGCCAAAGAAGCAAAATGCACCCCAAATGCCCAGCCCACCCAGGACAAGGCCAGAACATAAATAAAGGAAATTAGAAGCCAACCAATGCAACTTTCTGAAATGATACAGTAGAAGTAAAAAACAAATGGAAGAGGCTATAGAAAAAATAATCTCTAAAATGCAAAAAGAAATGACACTCAAAATGAAAAAAATTAAAGCAGATACAAAAAGAATAGAGGCACTCAGGAAAATGATGGAAGCCACAAATACCCAAAATTGGATCAATGAAACAGTTTAAAACAGAAATACAGGAGATTAAAAGCTTCATTGAACGTATATGCAACAGACTGAATGAAGGTTAGAATACACTATCAGATTTAGAAGACAAGATTGTGACTCGTGACCAGGAAAAGAAAGATATATTAAAAATAGAAAGAGAACACAAAAAATCCACCCAACAGCTACATAATGAGACAAAGAAGAACCACATAAGATGGATTGGAGTCAATGAGAAAAGTGGAGGCAGCACAAAAACCATTAAAAACCTCTTCAGAGAAATAATGGCAGAAAACTTCCAAACACTGATAAAAAAGTTTGACTTACAAATAAATGAATCATATAGAATTTCAAAGTCATGACCAAAATAAATTTACACCAAAGTGTATAGTAATCAAAATTCCAGAAATTCAGCACAAACACAAAATATTAAACACAGTTAGAGAAAAGAAATCACTTACAAAGAAAGGCTCATCAAAATCACAACAGACTTCTCAACACAAACCTTCAAATCAAGGAAAACTTAGAGTGAGTTATTTCAAGCCCTAAAAGAAAACAATCTTCAATCCAGATTGATGAACCCCTCAAAACTATCTTTCAAAATCAGTGGAGAAATAAGATACTTCCATGACAAAGAATAACTGAAGAAATTCATAACCACCAAAGCAACACTACAGAATGCTGTGAAGGGTATATTAGAAAGACATAATGAAGACCACCAACACAAGAATACCAACAGAAAGAATCCACCAAGCAGGATAAACAATTAAACAAAAGAGAAATACAGGGAAATAACAACAAGAAAATACATGAAAAAGATAAGCCAATGCATATCAGTTATAACCATCAGCATAAATGATCTCAGTTCACCAATCAGAAAAAAACAGACTGGCAGAATGGATCAAGATGAGATCCAACAATAAGCTGCACTGAAGAAACACATCTAACTACCAAATAAATTCATAGACTAAAAGTCAAAGGATGGAAAACAATACTCCATCCTAAAGAGATCAAGAATAAAAGCAGGGATAGCTATTATATTTGCAAACAATGTAAACTTTCAGCCAAAACTGATCCAAATAGACAAAGAATGTCAATGCGTACTTGTTAAGAGAAAACTCCAAGAAGAATAGATAAAAATCATAAATATATATGTGCACCAAACAGCAGTACACCTAACTACATAAAGCAAATATTAACAGACATGAAAAACCAAATAAACATCGATACAATTGCATTGGGGGACCCCAATACCACACTCTAAGAAATAGATCAACTAGATAAAAACTCAACAAAGAAATATCAGAATCAAACCAAGCCTGCAAACAAATGGACTTTGTAGATGTCAACAGAGTGTTCCACCCTATGGGTCAGGGATTTAACTCAGTGGCATAAGTGACTGCCTGGCAAGCACAAGGTTGTGAGTTCAATTCCTGGTACCTAAATAAATAAATAAACGAACCTGTCTCAGAGTGTTCAGCCCCAAAACATCAAAATACACATTATTCTCAGCTGTATATAGGATGTTCTCTAAGACAGACCCCCTATTAGCCCTCAAAACATGCTTAAATAAATGTAGAGCAATTAAAATCATACAATGCATACTATCTGACCATAGCACAATGAAACCGTAAATCATCAACAAAAGAAATCACAAAAACTAAATAAATGCATGGAAATTAAACAATACCTTTCTGGACAACAAAAGGATCACAGAGGAAATTAAGGACGACCTTAAACAGTATCTACAATTAAACAATAATTTTGATATAACATACTGGAACTTATGGGATGAAGTAAAAGCAATCTTATGAGGGAAGTTTATAGCAATGAACTCCCACACCAGAAAAACAGACTGAGCTCAAATGGACAACTTAATGTTGAACCTCAAACTTCTAGAAAATGAAGAACAAATCAAACCCAAAGCTCAAATGAGGAGGGAAATTTTAAAGATAAGAGCAGTAATTAATGCAATTGAAACTAAGAAAAGTATACAAAGAGTCAGTGAAACAAAAAGTTGCATCTTTGAAAGAATAAATAAAATTGATAAAGCATTAGCCAACCTCATCAAAAAGAGAGAAGAAAGGACACAAACACAAGCAATCAGGAATGAAAAGGGGAAAGTCACAACAGATCCTGTGGAACTTCAAAAAATCATCAACACCTACTGTGAGAGCCTGTATTCTAATAAGATGGAAAACACAGAAAAAAAGGACAGATTCTTACACAATTGAATTGCCAAAACTAAATCAAGAAGATTCACAAATTCTAAATAACCTGATATCTGCCAGTGAAATTGAAAAGGTAACTAAAAACTTACCTACAAAGAAAAGTCCAGGTTCAGATGGATTCACTGCTGAATTCTACAAGAAATTTAGAGAAGAACTAAAGCCACTAATGCTGAAACTCCTTAAGGAAAGTGAGAAGGAAATAATACTTCTAGAATCATTCCTGGAAGCAACTATAGCCCTCATTCCAAAACTAGAGAAAAACTCAACCAAAAAAGACAACTACAGGTCAATCTCCCTCCTGAACATAGATACAAAAATCCTCAATAAAATACTGGCAAACAGAATGCAGAAAATCATCAAGAAGATTATATACCATAACCAAGTAGGACTCTCCCAGAGATGGAGGGATGGTTTGATATATGCAAATCAATAAATGTAATACACCATATTAACAGAACCAAAGGCAAAAATCACATGATCATCTCAGTAGATATAGAAAAAGCACTTAGAAAAGTCTAATAACCATTCATAATAAAAGCTATAGAAAATTGCAATAGATGGTCTCAATCTGATAAAAATCACCTATGACAAACCAACAGCTAACATCATATTAAATGGTCAAAAACTGAAAGCTTTCACTCTAAAATCAGGAAAAAGACAAGAATGTCTGCTGTCATCACTCCTATTCAATATAGTCCTGGAAACATGGGGCAGAGTAATTAGACAAGGTAAAGAAATAAAAGAAATAAAGATAGGAAAAGAAGTTATCATTATTTGCAGATGACATGATACTCTACATAGAAGATATGAAAAACTCCACCAAAATACTTGTAAATTAAATATCCAAATTCAGAAATAAAGCTGGGTACAAAGTCAACACTCAAACATCAGTAACATTCCTGTACATAAGTAGCAAACTCACAGAGAGAGAGAAATCAGGGAAACCACATCCTTTATAATGACATCAAAAAAGCAAACAACTTTGGAATCAATCTAACAAAGGAAATAAAAGATCTGTACATCGAAATGTATAATACTCTGGAAAAGGAGATTGAAGAGGATATCAGAAAATTTAAATATATCCCTTCCTCATAGATAGGAAGAACCCACATAGTGAAAGTGAACCTACTCCCAAAATTATTACACAGATTAAATGCAATCCCAGTCAAAATACCTCATGTCTTAGTGACTTTTCACTTGTTGCTGAGACCAAATATCTGACGCCCAAAATTAGGGAAGCAATGGTTTATTTCTTACAGTTCTTGGGGTTTCAGTCCATACTTAGTTGGCTCCAAAGAAGCACGGCACGGCGGGGCCACCATTTGTGGTGGCCGCCAAACAGCAAGCCAACCTGTGAGAGGGAATAAACCAGACACATGTTTCTCTCAACCTTACACTGCATGTCGGCTCCATCCCTGGGTGGTGTAGCACTCACACCACCAATCCCAGCGCCATACAACAAACCAATCACAAACGCCAGATGCAACAAACTAGACAACAAACCAATCACAAATGCCAGACTCAGCCCCATCCAATATTACATGAGGCTTTGTTGGGGACCATCCAACCGACCACACTATAACATTCCACCCCTGACCCCCCCTCAAAGACTCATGTGCATCTTTTATACAAAAGACATTTTATCCATTTCCAGGAGTTGCCACACCCCTAACAGTCTCAGCATTGGTGAAAAATCCAAGTCCCAAATCTCCTCCAAGCTCTATGGCAAACTCTTAACTGTAACCCTCTGCACAAATGAAAACAAGTTAAACACTTTCAACATGTAAAGGCACAAGACAAACATTACCATTCCAAAAGTTGCAAACAAGGGAATACAAAGCATTGGAAACAAAGCAAGTCCAAAATCCAGCAGGGCAAACATTAAGTCCTTGAGTTGCAGGTCCAGCATCTGCAACAATCTGAGGCAAATTGTGGGCTACAAAAGGATTGAGTGATTCCACACCTGTGGCACTTCCAGGGGCTCCATTTTTCATAGCTTCTCTCTTAAGCCCACTCTGCTCAATTCTTGCAGGTTTTCTTGGACGATCCACCTTCCTGACTTTTTCAAACTTCTGGGTTTTCTGTTGTACCCCTGACTTCACCCTTACATCTTCACATATTGTCCTCTGCAGGTGGGATGGAAGCGCCTTAGTCTTAGAACTTGTGCATTTTCCTTGCACTTAAAACCAGTGCCATGTGGATGCTGCCAAGGTCCACTGCCAGCTGGAACAGTATCCAGGCTTTCCTCTCTCTTGGCTGTAGGGGTCGAGTGCCTGGAGCACTGAGCTCTCTGAACCTGATTGTGAGGAAAATCTTCTCTATGCTGCCACCCTTCTGGAATCTGGTGTGGCTGCTGCCATTTTAAAGTTTCCTGTGGCCTCCATCACCACCTCTGGAACATGGCACTCTCTGACTTTTTCTTCTGAGCAAACTCTTTCACATTTGCTGGCTTTGAGGCTGCAAAAGGTGGAGGCCAATTGCTACACAGGATGGCCCCAGACCATCTTTTTTATTCTTTTGTTCCTTCTCAGCAATTGGGGTCTCAGCTCTGTCTTTACAGTCCACAGCTTCCTGGCCAAACTCAAAACGTTTTAAATCACCATGCTGGGTTCTTTGCCCTTGATTCACAGCATAAATCTGGCTAAAAGACCCCAACAATAGCCAGGCCACTGCCTCAACGTTAGATTGCCTTGATTTTTTTTTTTTTTTTTTTTTTGCCAGATTAATGAGTCCATTGCCCTAACCTCAGTCTCAGGTGAAGTCTCTGGGCACAAGAATGCAGACAAACTTTCTGCCAAGCTGCAACACACATTGTGTGGAGTCCAACAACCAATGCTGTCCTACTTTTCAGCAGAAACCTCCTGAGCCTGGTCTTTCCCAGCAGGCTTTCTATCAGCCTTCTGACCTTCTGAGTGCTGACCAGAATCTCCCATATAGAACAGCCTAAGGTGTTCCAGCGCTACTCTTTCAGGCAACATCTCCAAACCTTTCCAAATTCTTCCCACAAGCCATTTCCAAAGGCTCTTAAACCACATGGTTAGGTTTAGTCACAGCAACGCCCCCATTCCACTGGTACCAAATTTTGTCTTAGTTACTTTTTACTCATTGCTGGGACAAAATACCTGACACCCAAAATTAGGGAAGGAAAGGTTTATTTATTTGTTACAGTTCTTGGGGGTTTCAGTCCATACTCAGTTGGCTCCAAGGCAGCATGGCATAGCGGGACAGCCATTCATGGTGGCTGCCAAATAGCAAGGCAAACCAGTGAGAGACACAGAGAGAGAGACACACAGAGAGAGACACAGAGAGAGAGAGAGAGAGAGAGAGAGAGAGAGCCAGACACACCTTCCTCTCACCCTTGCACTGTAAGTCGGCTCCCACCCTGGGTGGATGCAGCACTCACACCACCAATCCCCGTACCAGACAACAAACCAATCACAAATGCCAGAACCAGCACTAGACAACAAACCAATCATGAATGCAAACTCAGCCCCATCCAATATTACATGAGGCTTTGCTGGGGGCCATCTGACCAACCACACTATAACACCTCACAAAACTAGAGAAAATATTTCTGAAGTTCATCTGGAACCAGAAGAGGCCTAAAATAGCAAAAGTGATTCTGGGCAACAAAGGCAAGTCAGAGGGCATCACAATCCTTGAACTGAAATTTTAATACAAAGCTATCATGAGAAAATCAGCATGGTATTGGAAACAAACAAACAAAAGGCCTGAGGATTAGTGGAACAGAATAGAAGATGAAGATGTAATTGCAAACACACTCAGCCACCTTATCTTTGAAAAAGGAGCCAAACATTTTCAAAGAAAGATAATCCCTTTAACAAATGATGCTGGAAAAACTGGCCTTCCACATGCCAAAAACTATTACCAGACCCTAGTCTATCACCACGCACTAAAGTCAAAATGGATTAAAGATTTAAATACTAAAACAGAAATGCTAAACCTACTGGAAGAGAAAATAGGTAGAAATCTTGAATACATAGGTGTAGGCAGAGACTTCATTAACAAAACCCAGACTGCATGGAAAATATCACAAAGAATCAACAAATGGAATCACACCTTATTGAAAAGTTTTTGCATAACAAAAGAAATCACCAACAGAATGGAAAGAGAACCCAGAGAATGGGAAAAAATTATAGCCAGTTTCTCCTCATAAAAAGGACTTATATTGAGAACATGTAAACAATTGAAAAACATCAGGTTCCCCAAATTCAAAGACTCAATCCAAAAATGGGCATCTGAGATGAATACATACTTCTCAGATGAAGAAATACAAATGGCAAACAAATATATGAAAAAATGTTCAACATCATCAGTCATCCAAGAGATGCAAATTCAAACAACAATGCAATTCTGTCTCACTCTAGAAAGAATGACTCTCACCAAGAAATCAATCAAAAACAAATGCTGGAGAGACTGTGGGGGAAGAGGAACCCTCTTCTTTGGTGGGAGTGCAGACTGGTGAAGCCACAGTGGATATCAATATGGAAATTCCTAAAAAAACTAGGATTAGAGATCCCATTTCCTTCTAGGTGTCTTCCCAGAAGAATTAAAAACATCATACCACAGAGATACATGTGCACCCACACTTGTAGTAGCACAATTTGTAGCAACTAAATTTTGGAAACAACCTACATGCCCATCAACCAAGGAATGGGTAAAAAGATGTGATTTTTTTTTTATACAATGGAGTACTGCTCAGACATAAAGGATAGACTAGAGACTTTTATAGGTAAATGGATGCAACTCAAGACCATACTCATAAGTGAAATGAAACAGACTTTCATGTGTAAACATTATATAGTCTTACTATGTGAGAAGCAGATTGAGTAAACAAGGTCCAAAATATACAATATATATTGTGAATTGCAAAGAAACTGTTCAGAAGAAAAGAGAAACTGTGATGGGGAAATGAGAAAGAAGAAAGGAAAAAAAGGAAAAAGAAGATATATATAGATATATCTATATATATGATAGTTAAAATAGTTATACAGCTAGTTTCTCTTAGTTCATTGAAAAGAAAGATTTGTTCTAATATTGTTTGGACAATATTTCATGCTGATAACTTGTACTCTGAGTAACTACTATGAAAATAACCATATGCAGTGCAATAATTATTGTCTCCCTCCTATTGTCTTGTTTTGAAGATGTTTTATTTCTATTTTTCTCTTTAAAATAATAACAATAAAAATAGAGCAAGGGAAAGGAGAGGGTCTGCTATGAAATCTCCAAATAAACTGATCTACTCTTTAACATTTACCTCAGTGTTGTACATTTGGTTTGGATGTTGAATTGAAAATTTTATCATATGAATAATTTCAATAATTCACTTCCCAATGTTTTTTTGATCTTCAATATATAATAGTCAATAAAGATGTTTGAATTCCATGCTGTAGTTAATATGGCTAACTAATATTCTGTACATAATATTTAATTACTCAATCTGTATTTACCATATTGAATGAGAAATAAACATATTCAAAGATTTTTAAGAACTAGTGATGTAAAATATACAAAGTTTCTGTTAAACTGTTTGGATCAGAGTGTATTTTATATTCTTACTGATGTTCTTACTTCTATAACAAATAATCTTTTGAATTTTTTCCTTAATTGAAGGTCAATAAAAATGTACATATACATTTTTTCAACAATTAAGTAAATGAGTATTTCAAAAATATATATGCATGTGATTTTGTAGCAAAGTAGCTTACTTTAAATTTTGAGAATCAGAAGATATCAGAAGTATCTCAAGTACAAATACTATTAAATCTTTCTGCTATATGCATACCATGGGAATTTCTGGTACATTCTTTTTTTTTTTTTTTTTTTTTTTTGTCTTTTTGAAACAGGGTCTCACTATGCAGTTCAGGCTGGCCTTGAGCTCACTTTGTAGCCCAGTCTTGCCTCAAACTTGCAACAATCCTCCAGCCTCAGCCTCTCGAGAACTGAGATTACAGGTGCATACCACCATGCCCAGCTGGCACATTCTTTTTTTAAAAAAATAGAAAATACGTGAACTGTGTTAATAAAATTATTTCTACCAGGACATACATCAATATTATTAGAAGTTATCTGGGCAAAGACATTTTAGTTTGGAGACTGGTTTTTCTAAAGCAATGTATAATGTCTGTGCAACTAGGCACAATATATCATTCAGAAAAACAAACAAAACACTTGAAGAATTGCTTTCAGTAATTTTTTGATGTCAAATATTTTACTTTCAGTTCTTGACCTTCCAGTCCATATTCTTTATCCATGCTTTCAAAATCCAAAAAGTACAAAAACAGAAAAAATTTGCTAACTAATATGAAGACAAAACCTAAAATAACCTAAAATCTATAATCAGCAAAACCAACAAGAACTAACTTGAGATCTATGTAGTCTCAATTTTCCCTACTCATTACATGAACTTGTACAACTTAGCAGAAAAAA